>CM042404.1:31247209-31277209 GCA_023634145.1 Thymallus thymallus
GAGGGAGCAGAGGGAGAAAGCAGAGAGGGAGAGAGCAGAGAGGGAGCAGAGGGAGAAAGCAGAGAGGGAGAGAGCAGAGAGGGAGCAGAGGGAGAAAGCGAAGGGCAGGTAGAGAGAGAAAGATAGGGAACAGATAGGGAGCGGAGAGGGAGAGCGGAGAGGAGAGAAAGATCACATGAGGGTCTGAGGCTCAGGGGTTAAAGCAACTTAAGTCGACCTCAGCTCGAGATTGAGATTTAGAAAATCGAGGGCCACATTATTATTATAGGTCTATTTTAATGTCTACACACTTTATCTAGTTTTAGACGTTCAAGTGTGTTCTGGAGTGTTTTTTTTAGGCCAAAATAATAATTCTTACTCAAACCTCTCATGTCATCTATATGACGGAAATCCATCGCCGTGACTGAGAACTTTAACACCTGGTCTGAGGTAGGCCTGTGTCAGTAATATCACTGCTCACTGACAGCTCCAATCTGTGTGTCATCACATACCAACTCATTATATAAAGACAGGAATTCAGCCAGAAATAAAATACTGTGCATTACCAGTAAATAAATGTGACGGTAAATACATGTGTATGTTTAGCTCAGTCTACTCTGATCTCCCTACAGATCTCCCTAATTCCTAGGAGCAGTGCTTCCTGAATGAGACACACACTAAGCCAGAGCTGATGGAATGCATACCGTAAGGGAAGACAATCGCACACCTGATAGACAGACAGAAATGTTCCATGTGCATGTGCGTTTCAGGAAATGACTTCCTTCTGAGAAAAGGGGTCATGTCTACTTGACACCAGGTGTGTGTGACTACTGAGTCATATCACTTCTAATCTCTAACAGACAGACTACCTGTTACGCATAGTTCTGGGTTAACTGGGATTACGTTATTTAAGAAAGACTGTAAAATTCCACACAGATAACTTGGTGTGTACATTGAGAGATAGCTTCAGAGAAAGTTATTTGTTTTTAGAGAACCGATAAGCTGATATACATGAGTCATTAGGTCACAAGTACATTTGTAGGAATAGATAGTTGCATTGACAACTGCTACCACTTCTATGAATAGAGTCGATGTCACAAAGAGGATGTTAAGAAGTCAATCACCAGGAAGAGAGTTTCCTACGGATGCCATTAATAAACTCCAAAGACTAACTGGCTTACTGACACCTAAGAAACACTCTCACAAACCAGAGAGGACTTAAAGGGGTAATCTGCAGTTGCTACATAAATGTTTTGACTTATGAATTAATGATATGTTCCCATGGATACATGCCCCATGAGCTTAGTTCAACTGTCGTACCACATCAGAAACCAAAATAGAAGCTTATTTTACTCCAACGTTAATAAACAAAGTAGATGTCAACAAACACTGCATGTCCTCAAAACATGATTAAAACTCTCATTTTCATGGATGCCCAGTCCTTGCCTCCCTAGCTCTGTCTATGAATTTGAGAGTGCTTACATTTCTCCAATCACATCCCTTAGCTTTTTACCGAAACAGGGGTGTGAATGCCACGGCGTTATTGTTTCAACTTCAGATTACCCCTTTAAGAGTTGCTTTATATAGTTCACAAAATAATTATGAAATAATTAGCTGTGGAAAAGTTTTTTTTAAAGTAAGCTTTTAATCCACGGCTAATCACTTTGTGCTGCATTGGTAGTAGTTGGTAGTAGTTGTGCTTTATATACAGTTTTCCGTTGATGTAGTTTATTGTATTGGTTTATTTTCTAGGACAACTTTGTCCTGTTCCATTAGAAGATGTCCATATACAAAGTCATACGGCATGACTGCTCAATATAAACAGAGGGAATAAATCACATAGTGTAAATAAATATCACATATTCCATACAGAGTAACATTTTCAGTCTTGTATATAGTACACCAGACTGTTAGGACTCCCTGACATAGACCATACAGACATAAGGGAGACTTTCACTAGACTAGAGCATATCAGCCACCCTAAACAAACACACACACTCACACGGCTGTAAGGCAACATTTTGTCCCTCTGATGTCTGCAGTGTGTGTGCATGTACCTGCGTGTTTGCTTACGCTTAGGTCTTACTCCAGTCTGTCTGACTTTTAAAAGCCTGACTTTTACAAGGGAGTGTTTGTTAACACCGTACAGAACACCAGCCATTCTCCTCCTAAATCTACCAACTGGTGTTATCAATAAAAACCTGGGATTTGTTGCTGTTGCACACAACTTTCAAGTGGACGGCTTCACGCCGTTTGCCAGAATCAACAGGATTAAGGGGAATTAGCCAGAATGCAAAACAGCCAGCCATGGGAGAATCCTGGAAGTTCAGGTTTATGTACTTTAGGTGTCTGTTTGTGTTGTGTGGTTGCACTGTCTGACGCAGTGGCACGTTACCCATACTAGGGTTGAAAGGCGGGAAGCAGGTTACTGGGATTTATCGCCCAAAATTCCCTTTTCCCAGGATAAATAACTGCGAGAAACTGGTAAAATATAATACATTTTTTATATGAACAGCATTGTGTGAAATGGAACTGTTAAATGTTATGCAATGTCTAAGTATGGCTTCTCTACGGCCTCTGCATGATGAGTCAACGTTCAGGGTGGGGACAGAAAGCCCGTCTCAGTATGGGGTGCAGCTTACAATGCATGTAGACCTATCATCTCTCATCATGGTAACTATTTTTCTTGTGACAGGTAGGCCTACATTTGCTGCAGCATAGCCTATGCTACAGTAATATTTACAGTAGCATCTCCATCTGGCTTTCGGGGTTCACCTTGTTTTTTAATTGTAAAGATGTGTAAAATACCGGGAAAATATTCAACCCTAACCCATACCCTTTATATTAGTGAACATGTCTGCACACCCTGTAACTGTCTAGGTCAAGGAAAAAGTAACAAGTACAGTATGTGTAGCATCTGAAACCAATTCTTTGACCCTTCAGTGCAGGCTTTTTTTCCAGCCCTGCACTAAAACACACGATTCAACTAATTTTCGTTTTGATGAGCAGTAGATCTGATGGGTTGGACGATTCTCTTCTCATCACTCATCTTGAAAAAAAACTGTATACAAAAAACTAGAATATCAATCAATCCGCCATCATTAAAAAAAAATGAAGAAATGTAATGATTTATTATTTAAAATATTGAAAGTGCGTGGGCTACGGAGAGAAACAAAATGGTACAGTTTTAGGCGCTGTGGCGGAAAGTGATGCGACAGCTGGAGATGGGGGTGAGAGCTAGCTGGAGATGGGGGTGAGTGCTAGCTGGTGATGGGGGTGAGTGCTAGCTGGTGATGGGGGTGAGTGCTAGCTGGAGATGGGGGTGAGTGCTAGCTGGAGATGGGGGTGAGTGCTAGCTGGAGATGGGGGTGAGTGCTAGCTGGAGATGGGGGTGAGTGCTAGCTGGTGATGGGGGTGAGTGCTAGCTGGAGATGGGTAGGTGCGATGTAGTTGATATTTGTATGATGTTGTCATTTCTATGTGTATGTTTTGTATTGTTTCTAAATGAAAAAATAAAATCGTACAAAAACAATATACACAGTACCAGTCAAAACTTTGCCACACCTGCTTATTCAAGGGTTTTCTTTATTTTTACTATTTTCTACATTGTAGAATAATAGTGAAGACATCAAACCTATGAAATAACACATATGGAATCATGTAGTAACCAAAAAAGTGTTAAACAACAATATATTTTAGATTTTAGATTCCTCAAAGTTGCCACCCTTTGCACACTCTTGGCATTCTCTCAACCAGCTTCACCTGGAATGCGGAGATCATCCGTTCACCTACTGTACGTCTCTTCTTCTCATTGGTGTCCTTTAGTAGTGATTTCTTTGCAGCAATTCGACCATGAAGGCCTGATTCACACAGTCTCCTCTGAACAGTAGATGTTGAGATGTGTTTGTTACTTGAACTCTGTGAAGCATTTATTTGGGCTGCAACTTCTGAGGCTGGTAACTCTAATGAACGTATCCTCTGCAGCAGAGGTAACTCTGGGTCTTCCTTTCCTGTGGCGGTCCTCATGAGAGACAGTTTCATCATAGCGCTTGTTGGTTTTTGCGACTGCACTTGAAGAAACCTTCAAAGTTCTTGAAGTTTTCCGTATTGACCCACCTTTATGTCTTAAAGTAATGATGGACTGTCGTTTCTCTTTGCTTATTTGAGCTGTTCTTGCCATAATATGGACTTGGTCTTTTACCAAATAGGGATGTCTTCTGTATACCAACCCTACCTTGTTACAACACAACTGATTGGCTCATTCCACAAATTAACAAGGCTCACCTGTTAATTAAAATGCATTCCAGATGACTACCTCATGAAGCTGGTTGAGAGAATGCCAAGAGTGTGCAAAGCTGTCATCAAGGCAAAGTGTGGCTACATTGAAAAATCTCAAATATAAAATATATTTTTATTTGTTTAACACTTTTTTGGTTACTACATGATTCCATATGTGTTATTTCATAGTTGGCTCACAATTCATTGTATTTTTATTGTTCAAGTTCACTATCAGCAATAGTTTTGGTTTTGCTCTAAACAATCAGCTGGCCATTTTAAGATATACAGGGTAGAGTTGATCATTTCATAACGAGGACATCAATCACTACATGGCCAAAGAAAGAGAAGATTACTCAATAAAAACTTCCAAACTGTCAAAACCATTCGATTTTGAGATGAGGATCACTTGGCCTTAAGTGGCAATAGCTAAGTTCATCCTCAGTGTAGAGTGTCAGAGAGTTTATGGTTCAGGGGTTCATCCTCAGTGTAGAGTGTCAGAGTGTTTATGGTTCAGGGGTTCATCCTCAGTGTAGAGTGTCAGAGTGTTTATGGTTCAGGGGTTCATCCTCAGTGTAGAGTGTCAGAGTGTTTATGGTTCAGGGGTTCATCCTCAGTATAGAGTGTCAGAGTGTTTATGGTTCAGGGGTTCATCCTCAGTATAGAGTGTCAGAGTGTTTATGGTTCAGGGGTTCATCCTCAGTGTAGAGTGTCAGAGTGTTTATGGTTCAGGGGTTCATCCTCAGTGTAGAGTGTCAGAGTGTTTATGGTTCAGGGGTTCATCCTCAGTATAGAGTGTCAGAGTGTTTATGGTTCAGGGGTTCATCCTCAGTATAGAGTGTCAGAGTGTTTATGGTTCAGGGGTTCATCCTCAGTATAGAGTGTCAGAGTGTTTATGGTTCAGGGGTTCATCCTCAGTATAGAGTGTCAGAGTGTTTATGGTTCAGGGGGACTCCACGGTTCAAGCCTGTGTGATGCTGCGATGGTATTCCTCTACTTACCCTCTCAATCAACCACACAGAGCTGTTTACAGCAACATCATTTCGCAGACAGACAAAGACGAGGGTTTATGGAAAAGTGTATACTACAGGTAGTGTCAGACAGACAGGCAGACAGAGAGGGGATCATGGTAAAGTACACACTACAGGTACTGGCTGTCTTGGCTGTCTGGGTGCCCTGTCATAACCAAATGGCTCCCACGTCCCTGAGTCTGTCTGGTTCTGTTCCACTGCATCCAAGCAGAGATAAGAACTCCATAAACAGACACTAATGCTTTGTTTTTATTTGTGTGCATTGCGCTGTTTGGCTCGTACACATATAGAAATGTTACAGGGCAAATCAAGGACAGACACTGACTGACAGATAACATACCATTGACCACAAATTTCAATCAAGAGTATCTCTATGGATCAGTGGAGGTTTGTGGGAGGAGCTATATGAGGACGGGCCCATTGTAATGGCTGGAATATAATTAATGGAACGGAGTCAAACATGTGGTTTCCATATGTTTTCTGTGTTCAATACCGTTCCATATATACCGAACCCTAACCCTAGCAAGCAGACAGCTTTTCCGAACTATCCAAATTAAGTGGGACTGTTTATTCTGTCAGTCAGTTCTACAATATGCCATAACTCTGTGATCTCCGTCCACAATGCCATAACTCTGTGATCTCCGTCCACAATGCCATAACTCTGTGATCTCCGTCCACAATGCCATAACTCTGTGATCTCCGTCCACAATGCCATAACTCTGTGATCTCCGTCCACAATGCCATAACTCTGTGATCTCCGTCCACAATGCCATAACTCTGTGATCTCCGTCCACAATGCCATAACTCTGTGATCTCCGTCCACAATGCCATAACTCTGTGATCTCCGTCCACAATGCCATAACTCTGTGATCTCCGTCCACAATGCCATAACTCTGTGATCTCCGTCCACAATGCCATAACTCTGTGATCTCCGTCCACAATGCCATAACTCTGTGATCTCCGTCCACAATGCCATAACTCTGTGATCTCCGTCCACAATGCCATAACTCTGTGATCTCCGTCCACAATGCCATAACTCTGTGATCTCCGTCCACAATGCCATAACTCTGTGATCTCCGTCCACAATGCCATAACTCTGTGATCTCCGTCCACAATGCCATAACTCTGTGATCTCCGTCCACAATGCCATAACTCTGTGATCTCCGTCCACAATGCCATAACTCTGTGATCTCCGTCCACAATGCCATAACTCTGTGATCTCCGTCCACAATGCCATAACTCTGTGATCTCCGTCCACAATGCCATAACTCTGTGATCTCCGTCCACAATGCCATAACTCTGTGATCTCCGTCCACAATGCCATAACTCTGTGATCTCCGTCCACAATGCCATAACTCTGTGATCTCCGTCCACAATGCCATAACTCTGTGATCTCCGTCCACAATGCCATAACTCTGTGATCTCCGTCCACAATGCCATAACTCTGTGATCTCCGTCCACAATGCCATAACTCTGTGATCTCCGTCCACAATGCCATAACTCTGTGATCTCCGTCCACAATGCCATAACTCTGTGATCTCCGTCCACAATGCCATAACTCTGTGATCTCCGTCCACAATGCCATAACTCTGTGATCTCCGTCCACAATGCCATAACTCTGTGATCTCCGTCCACCTCCACTTGCCTTTCCTTTAAAGTCTGTGCTCTGATGGTCACGTCCATGGGGTCAGTAGGATCTTTCAACCAGATCTAAACTCAATCAGAGGAGAACTAATCTCCTTCTGTCCCCTCTTTCCTTCTTTTCAATCACCAACTAGAGATACTGCTACTACTAAAAGAAACATTAAGGGAAATCAACACACTGGATTAAAGTGGTTGACTGTAAGCAGGGTAAACTGCAGGCAGGGATCCTGAGTGATGCAGGGTAAACTGCAGGCAGGGATCCTGAGTGATGCAGGGTAAACTGCAGGCAGGGATCCTGAGTGATGCAGGGTAAACTGCAGGCAGGGATCCTGAGTGATAGCAGGGTAAACTGCAGGCAGGGATCCTGAGTGATGCAGGGTAAACTGCAGGCAGGGATCCTGAGTGATGCAGGGGTCTAAAGCACTGCATCACAGTCCTAGAGGCATCACTAAAGACCCCGCGTCGTCCGGGTTAGCGGAGGGTTTGGCCAGGCTGTCATCGTAAATAATAATGTGTTCTTAACTGACTTGCCTCGTTAAATAAAGGTAAAAATATATAATAATGATAAATACAAAGAGAAACCCTGAATGTGTGAAAGTTGCTTATTGTGGTTTGAATGATTATGGTATTTCACCTGACACCAGATTAGTTATCACTGACACAAGGTACAGCACGAGTCTACCAGCTTCTGTGTTAGTTACAGTTAGGATATATATATATCTAACTGAATGGTTATCAGGATATTCATGAGTGAAACGGGGGCTGGTTAGTTGATTATTTCCTATAGTTGTATTCACTGCTTAATTACAGTATATTGGCTTCACTTGTTTACACACATTTTATGATCCATAGATCTATTCACTCCTTGTTTTTACTAGTAGCGATGCATGCTGGGTAGTGTAGTTTGTGCTGTCATTGCTCACTGAGGGGTTTGAGGATGTTGGGCGCTGCCTCATCAGTGTTCTCTCCGTCCATTTTGTCCCCCTCTACGTTCTCCGCTGGCCTCTCCTTCCTCTCCTTGTGGTTGGATTTGCGTCGGTGGCGCCGCCTCCGCTGGTAGCTCTTGGGTACGTGCACGCCAATGTACACAGTGTGGTGACCTGAGGGAGCGAGAGGGAGATGGGATACAATGTAAAGGAAGCAGGTCAGATTAGGAGGACTACGATTACTATGCCAAGGAAATAATATTCATCCTGCTATGTTGATAATCCGCATCAAATGGAAGTCAATGAGGATGAGTTGGGTAAACTGTGGGATAGACAGGGAAGATGGATCAGTTTTGATTAGTTGGGTAAACTGTGGGATAGACAGGGACGATGGATCAGATTTGATCAGTTGGGTAAACTGTGGGATAGACAGGGAAGATGGATCAGATTTGATCAGTTGGGTAAACTGTGGGATAGACAGGGACGATGGATCAGATTTGATCAGTTGGGTAAACTGTGGGATAGACAGGGAAGATGGATCAGATTTGATCAGTTGGGTAAACTGTGGGATGGACAGGGAAGATGGATCAGATTTGATCAGTTGGGTAAACTGTGGGATAGACAGGGAAGATGGATCAGATTTGATCAGTTGGGTAAACTGTGGGATAGACAGGGAAGATGGATCAGATTTGATAGGGAGAGAGTTGTATGCCTACTGATTGATATGGCTACCTGCCTTTTAGGTATGAATTAGGCTGTTACCATTTCTCGGACAAAACCCACACAGTCTGCTGCTGGCCTATTCAGTCAGCTTGTTAGACGTTTAGTCAGTTCTTTGTTCATCAAGCTGTTTCCCCTGGGCCGATCAGACAGGGATCTGTCCTCATCCTGACACATGCTCGGGATGTAAATACATTTCAACCACTTCCTGTGCAGCAGCTCTGACAGGAAACTGCCAAACATCTCCAGGAAGTCATTTCAGAGAGAGAAAGAAACAGTCCTACAGTGCCAGATGCTCCAGCTCACAGCTTCCTGTATCCCAACCTAGTCAAATGTACATACACAATCCCAATGCACACTAATGTAGGTATTGGTTGGCATGGATAATCTATACAAAACAGAACTCACACCTCACTCATTAGTGCAGGGCTGTCCAACCCTGTTCCTGGAGAGCTACCCTCCTGTAGGTTTTCACTCCAACCCTGTTCCTGGAGAGCTACCCTCCTGTAGGTTTTCACTCCAACCCTGTTCCTGGAGAGCTACCCTCCTGTAGGTTTTCACTCCAACCCTGTTCCTGGAGAGCTACCCTCCAACCCTGTTCCTGGAGAGCTACCCTCCTGTAGGTTCACTCCAACCCTGTTCCTGGAGAGCTACCCTCCTGTAGGTTTTCACTCCAACCCTGTTCCTGGAGAGCTACCCTCCTGTAGGTTTTCACTCCAACCCTGTTCCTGGAGAGCTACCCTCCTGTAGGTTTTCACTCCAACCCTGTTCCTGGAGAGCTACCCTCCTGTAGGTTTTCACTCCAACCCTGTTCCTGGAGAGCTACCCTCCTGTAGGTTTTCACTCCAACCCTGTTTATGGAGAGCTACCCTCCTGTAGGTTTTCTCTCCAACCCCAGTTCCTGGAGAGCTACCCTCCTGTAGGTTTTCACTCCAACCCTGTTCCTGTAAAGTACCCTCCTGTAGGTTTTCATTCCAACCCTGTTCCTGTAAAGTACCCTCCTGTAGGTTTTCACTCCAACCCCAGTTGTAACTAACCTGGTTCAGCGTATCAACCAGCTAGATATTAGCATCGGTTATGTTTGATTAGGTTACAAGAGGGAAGCCCTGTCCTTAAAATCAGAGCACTGACTACATGGCAGGACAGGCTGTCTTGGGATGTAAGAAAAGAGCGAAGTGGAGTTCAACCAGGGGTCATCCACCAAAAGGCAAAATCCATTCAAACATGAGGTTGGTCATGACTGAGTAATGTGGCTTTGAGTGATTTCACATTCAGTGTGACTGTGGCTTTTCTGGCTGTTGATTCTTTTCACTGTGTGGCTCCAAGTAAGGTGAATTCTGGGTTTGGGGTTTGTTTGAACTGGGAGAGATTCTAACACAGAATCTCACAGAGAGGTGAGATAGCTGGCAGATATGGCTGTGTACACACTGCCTATCATAACTTAAACATGATTGTCTCTCTTTGTGTGTGTGTGTGTGTGTGTGTGTGTGTGTGTGTGTGTGTGTGTGTGTGTGTGTGTGTGTGTGTGTGTGTGTGTGTGTGTGTGTGTGTGTGTGTGTGTGGGGATTAAAGTAATAAACAGCTTCATGTGGGGAGGAGGGCAGGCATTACGTCGCTCCACATCTTTATCTTCAATATTAATCCCTCCTATACTTCATCCTGATATTAGTAGGAAAACCACAACAATTGAGAACCAATGTAAAACACAGACCTGGAGAGAGATAGCATTAGGAAATAGGGTAGGAGAGAGAGACAGCTGGTAAATAGGATGACGCAGGAGAGAGAGGAAGAGAGGGAAGGGAGAGAGAGAAACCGAGAACCTAGAGAGAGAGAGAGAGAGAATCAAGGGATGGAAGAAATAAGAGGGGTAGAATCCGTGGAGTTGGTGGTTGAGAGGCATGAGAGAAGGAGACATTATATAATAACATTGTTAGCCAGCCATCAGTTCTCTTACCTTCCACTTCCTCCTCATCACAGACATGCTTGACGAAGCACGCACCTCTGTCCAACACCGCCTCATCCTCCACCCTGCAGGAACAACAGGAACACTAGTAGAACAGACCTAGAACACTAGTAGAACAGGGGAACAGACCTAGAACACTAGTAGAACAGGGGAACAGACCTAGAACACTAGTAGAACAGGGGAACAGACCTAGAACAGGGGAACAGACCTAGAACACTAGTAGAACAGGGGAACAGACCTAGAACACTAGGAGAACAGGGGAACAGACCTAGAACACTAGTAGAACAGGGGAACAGACCTAGAACACTAGTAGAACAGGGGAACAGACCTAGAACACTAGTAGAACAGGGGAACAGACCTAGAACACTAGTAGAACAGGGGAACAGACCTAGAACACTAGTAGAACAGGGGAACAGACCTAGAACAGGGGAACAGACCTAGAACACTAGGAGAACAGGGGAACAGACCTAGAACAGGGGAACAGACCTAGAACACTAGGAGAACAGGGGAACAGACCTAGAACACTAGTAGAACAGGGGAACAGACCTAGAACACTAGGAGAACAGGGGAACAGACCTAGAACACTAGGAGAACAGGAGAACAGGGGAACAGACCTAGAACACTAGGAGAACAGGGGAACAGACCTAGAACACTAGGAGAACAGGGGAACAGACCACTGTTTCCCATGACCACCAGCAGCCACTCCACAACACGAGTCCACCTGATTCAACTTATCAAGGGCATGCTGATAAGTTGACTGATTGACCTGAATCAGTTGTGCTAGTACTGGAATAGGTCAGATATTTGAAAATGCCGGGTCAGGGTGTCTCGAGGACAGGGTTGGGAAACACCACACATACGTAAAACATATGCACGCATTGGATAAAAGCGTCTGCTAAATGGCACATACAGTATTATTATTATTATATCTTACAGAGGCTGTAGTACTAAGAGCAGGATGCGTGCCACTGACCTACCATCAGAGGATACTTCTCTGTGGTTATGAGGGTGACACAGACACAGACACAGACACAGACACAGACACCTTACTCCTCCAGCTGGCTTCTTACAATGATCTGCCTTGGCTGTCGAGATTAGCCTAGCTTTACTTAGGAGTGGAACCTTCTATGAGCACATAAATACACACACACACACACAGCTTCTTTACTGCAGCTACCTGCACTAAGAGACTAGATCAAAGGCTGTGTTTATTTACATCAAGACTGTGAAGTGTATAGTATGCACACCACCTACCGCCTATCGTGTATCCAAACGCATACAGAGAGAACAAGAGCATGAACAGATTAACAATGCGATGGGTAGAAAGACTCATTAGATGCTGTGTAGAGGGTCTCCAAACTTATTTATGCTTATTTATTCATTCATTCATTCTAGTGGCAACAAGTGCATAGAAGGAGCAGTAGGAGTCAGATCTGCTGTTCCTTCAATGGCAAAGTACTCAGCTAACCTCCATTTCTACTAACCGCATTAACACACGCACACGCACACGCACACACACACACACAGTTGTGCATTGTCAGACTAACTAAGTATTTCCTTTATTATTCTGACCTATCAAGCGGTCATTGTGCCAGAGGGCAGAGGATCCTGCTACTAGAATGGAGAAATAGAACGTCATAACAAGATCTGTTCAGTTTCTAATATTCCTCCCATTCAGTCTCTATTGCACTGAACCTGCCATGGACTCTGGAACATCACGTAATAGAGCAAAGTTCTAGGTTTTTATTGTTGGATAGTAACTCTGAAGGTCTCGAGACACACAATGCAACTCCATTGCATTGGTCAGATCCTCTTTCACATTCCCATGACTGACCAAGCACAACATGGTATCTATGAGAGATGTGTGGCAGTGTGGCACTGCTCATACCAGCATGTGTGCTCCGATCTCGTGGGCTGGAAATGTATGAGTTGCATTTTCTGAGCAGGATTTCTACTCACTTGTTACACATTGTTACACCATTTAAGCATGTGCATGCATGCATGTCCTGTCCTGTATCTGTGTCCATGCTTATATGTTTCCTATATGTGCATACTGGTATGTAGGCCTAATTGTATATTTTGTTTTTAGTCGTACACCTGACATTGACCATACACCTGCTTCAAACTTGCCAGTCATAGTAGAGAGAACAAAATAGTCTGTGCCAAAAGCCTGCGGCAGGACAGGTAAGTATTTGGTGTATGAGAAAGTAAGGGCTCATGTTCAGTTCCCTGTCCCAGAGTCGGATTACTTTGTGGGGCTACCTGGCTTACAATTCTCCCCTGATCCGGCTCTTCCTGGAGAAGGGAGGGCTAGGAATGTGGCTCCTCCAGTCCAGCAGAGACCAGCTAGCTTAGGTGGCTTTAGAGACCACGGCCCAGATTCACAAAACCTTCTAAAGAAGACCTTTCTTCTTAACAGCCATTTTTTCCTTAATAACTATAGACTTAAGAAGAAAGTTAAGCAAAGTTGCTTTTCCTCAAAAAGGTTCTTGGAGATTTTCTATTTCTTATGTTTATTCTAAGCAAAAAGTTAAGAAGTAATTAGATTCTTGAAAATAAGATAAACTCAGGGCACTGAGAGAAAAACATGTTTAATTCACTCACAAACTTCATCTGAAAGTTTCAGTATTGATTATTTTAAGCCCAAGAACATGTTTTAGAACAGTGCTATCAGTAAGAAATATGCTAACATGATTGCCATTGCTAGCTAGATAGCTAGCTAAACGGTTGCCCAGCAACACACATCTTAATTAGATATGTAAAAAGATATTTGAGAAGTTCGTAAGAAAATCATAAAATCTTAAAATATTTATATATATATTTATCTTATGAACTTCTTGACTTTTTCTTTAGAAGCTTCTGAGGTTTTTGCATAAGAAGTGTTTTGTGAATCTGGGCCCAGATGTTCAGACCACATGGAGAGCCAGTCTCAGTCAAAACAAAACGGCACAGCACAGAGACAGGATATTATTACCACATTGTGAAGAACTCCCTGCTCCCTCAGAAATGAGCTGGCATGAGAGGTCACACTGGTTTCTCCATCCTTCAGTTTCCAGCTCATCACCGAAGGCAGCGGTCACTTACAGCTACAGCTGTCCATCACAAACATGTATCTGTGTTATTTTCTAGTTCTGTATGCATTTATGCCTATGTAAGTAATAAGTTATAAAGTGTAAGGTATTATGTTTGTAAGTTGTAACTTGGCCTTATAACTTTCTTGAGCCATTGATCGCTACCTCCTATGCTAAAGTGTCCTAAGTTAGATATTTGCTAGTGACCTTTGCCACTACTTCTGTTATCACAAGGTAATATATTATTTAGGAAACAACAACGTATATATATGATCACGTTCCTGTATTTTAGCTGCATTACATTATGTAGGCTTCTACTCGAGTCCCCTTTACCTTTTATTTGATCTTTTATAGCCAAAACAGGCTTCTAAGCCATGTAATGTCATGTCTATTTCTTTAATGTCATGTATGGTCACACCCTGCACATTTATAATGCCTGCACATTCCTATTCTACAGTGTTTAATGTTACTGTAGGACATTTAAGAAGTTGCCATTACTTTGTATGGGTCATTCTACATAATTGGTGCAAATTGGGGGTAGAAAAAAATGTATAATTAGTATGCTATTTTTCCCAAACTTTTAGCACACGTCTTTCAACATATGTCAAGTAGACATATGTACTTCTCACTCAATTTTGTATTGCATATTTTAAAATGCTGTATTTACCTGTATTCATTACCAAAATCACTATTGATATATTGAGAAAGTTGGATACCCATGCACAGTGGTGATCATTTTGATTAACCTTCTATTACAGATACATTTTAGAAATGTTATTTGCATACCGAATTAACTAAATAGTAAAAACATGATTTTTAACCAGATTTTTAAAACCTTTAAATTGAATTACGTCCAGATTGTGATACAGCCTGGAATTGGACCAGGGTCTGTAGTGACCCCTCTAGCAGTGAGATGCAGTGCCTTAGACCGCTGCACCACTGGGGTTGGAGCCCCCCTGTTGGCTATGCATATCAATACTATACACTTTATCCTGAAGTAAAAAAAAAACAAGGTGTACAAACAATGACTTTGTACTATAATTAAAAAATGGGATGACAACATTTCTGCCAAGGCCAAGTGTAGTAGGCCTAATGACAAAGAAGAAGAAGAAGAAGAAGAAGAAGAAGAAGAAGAAGAAGAAGAAGAAGAAGAAGAAGAAGAAGAAGAAGAAGAAGAAGAAGAAGAAGAAGAAGAAGGAGGAGGAGCCACCTACTGTACAGGTGGTAAACTATAGAAATAATATCCATTGTCGGAAAGGGCAACAAAAAAAAAACGACATCCTAGAAAATAAACAAATAGACACAAAAAAAATGACACCGAACTGTTTCAGTCACATTCCAATTGAAGTCACATCCCTTCCCAAGCTTAGGGGCTTGTGACGGCGGAATGTCCTTTTACAGGATTTATTGCAATGGCTGTAAACTCATAGAGTCCAAAAACCATTCTGAACAATGATTTCTTCTTTGTTTGTGTTGTGCAGTTTATGACCATTGTAATAAATACTACAAAGTCCACCTTTTTCACATGGAATATATCAGGATCCATTGATTGCCAAGATAAATTGTATCTTCAACACCACCTGCTCCTCCTTCCACTCCTCTCAACACCTCCAGATAGGAGACACGCTAGACAGCCCTTATTCTCTCCACCTCCAGATAGGAAACACGCTAGACAGCCCTTATTCTCAACACCTCCAGATAGGAGACACGCTAGACAGCCCTTATTCTCTCCACCTCCAGATAGGAGACACGCTAGACAGCCCTTATTCTCAACACCTCCAGATAGGAGACACGCTAGACAGCCCTTATTCTCGCCACCTCCAGATAGGAAACACACTAGACAGCCCTTATTCTCGCCACCTCCAGATAGGAGACACGCTAGACAGCCCTTATTCTCACCACCTCCAGATAGGAGACACGCTAGACAGCCCTTATTCTCTCCACCTCCAGATAGGAGACACGCTAGACAGCCCTTATTCTCTCCACCTCCAGATAGGAGACACGCTAGACAGCCCTTATTCTCGCCACCTCTGGAGCATGTTCGCCACCACAATTGCAGCATATAACCTACACTGGGATTCGATACTCTTCCCATCTGCATACACTTGACACGTGCAAATCTTTTGCATTCATGGCACTGAAGGGGTTTGTGCACAAATGGTCTTACAGGGTATCTCATATAGCCTAACATTACATGAAATAACAAAAGTATGGAAGTGAATTTCTTCACTCCATCAAACATACGGGTCAGTCGACGTGCACAAACCAATCCATCTACTTCCTCAGGTATTTCATCTGCACACACTTTATGCCCCACCCCAGAGATAACCCTCTTGATAGGCACTATGCTTTGAAGAGCCATACACAAAACATTCTACTCATATATCTTCTTGAGGCAAAATGCTCGCCTCTTCTGCTCCGCGGACACACACAAAAAATGTAAATAAGCCCACTTCTTGACTCTCACTGACGCCACTTCACCCAACGCATCCATGACATTTATCGAGACTTCAAAACAGATCTCCCAGGTTACATTGGTCTAAAACTCTCACAAAAAACGAGTCTAGTGGTTTCCTAGTTTCCACCTAGGGCTGTTGCAGTGACCGCATTACCGCCACAACGGCGGTCACGAGTCAAGAAGGCAGTCAAATTCCACGTGACCGTTTAGTCACGGTAATTAGGCTTCTCCAAGCTCTGATGCTGCTGATGGTCATTAGTAGTCTACCAAACTTGCTAACTGCCTGGTACTCAGCACTCTATTGTCCCTCTAATCACTCTGACATCAATGCAAATGTAATTGAAAATCAAATCAAACACTTCATGAGACCATGAGCTCATGTTGCGCAACATTTCTACAGGCTTTGCAATTGCGTGAGAAAACAGAGTGATGGCCTCTATTAAAAAGAGGAGGATTCCATCAGCTTTCTATAGACTAGGCCAACTATATTTATTTATCAACTGTCCTAAAATTAAGTACATTGCTTCTCTTTACAACAGGAGTATAGCCTACCTGACTGGCATGAACATGAACCACAGGAAAAGCGTCCTCCATTCGCTATTTAAGTACATAGATGACATGTATTTTTCCCCTGCCCCTGTTTAGAGACAGGTGCAAAATAATGTTCCATTCTATATCAAAACTAATTTCAACATATATTATTTAGTATATGTAAAGACAAGATTAAATCAAGAATAGTGTGATGGGTGACAATATATGCGACTTTTTCAAATCATAGTCGAACATCTTAGAGAGACACAGCTCATGTGAGATCTCGCAATTTTCAACATGTTTTTTAAAATAAGATAGTTTTGGAGTTAGATAAACTAGGATTTTTCGGCAGGGACAGATACAGGATGGAACCCTCCACAACTTTAACCTTTACTCAAGATCAAAACTTCAAAACTACAATCTACTTTTTGGACAATATTTACCTGGAAAATTCTATCAAGGATTTCATTTTCCCAAGCTATTCAGGGGGTGCTCTGGCAATCAAAGTCCTGAGATCCTGGAATCTGATACAACCTCAACTAGCACTGAGGTGTGAAGAGAGGTGTTGAATCCTTTGAAGCTGTTCAGAGGCCATCCACTGCCATTTTCTTCAAGCAAGTACCCCCAACCACACTTCCCACGTGTGAAGCGAGAGATCCAGAGGCTTTGAAGTCCTCTCCTGCTGTTCAGAGCCCATTCACTGGCATTTTTCCTCCAGCACACTGACACTGTTACAATGGCTAACCCCAAGTCCTTATATATATATTTTTTTTCTTGCACATTTTTCTATTTTGACATTTGCCTGATGTTTCATACATGCTTTGTTGACTACGAACTTTCTTTACTCAACCGTGGGACAGACTGTCTGTTGCCACACTCAGGACTCTGACTCTCTATTGGTTACACAGACTTTTGTCCTCCCATCCCATTCTAACTACCTCCCACCGGCTTTGTATTCATGTTACCTGATGAAATTGCTGTACAATATGATCTTGTTGCTATCTGATACACATTCAGATGTCATCATAAATCAACACTGCAGAGCTCTCCCTGTCCTCTGCCTTGCCTTGATTGTATTACTGTTGAGGATATCTGGTAATGTGCATGTACAGCCTGGCCCATCTACTGTTGCTAGCCCCAACTCTGACTTGTGCTCTGATATCTGCTTCACTGATTTCTGCTCTCGTAAAAGCCTGGGTTTTCTGCACGTTAACACTAGAAGCTTATTAGCTAAAACGGATCAATTGAATGTGTGGGTCCACAGCTCCAATCCAGATGTGTTGGTCATTACTGAAACGTGGTTAAGGAAGAGTGTTTTGAAACCTTTCTGGTTATCCCCTTTTTCGGCAAGACAGATCTTCCAAAGGTGGGGGAGTGGCAATTTTTTACCAAGGATTACCTTCAGTGCTCGGTAGTCTCCACCAAGTCTGTCCCCAAACAATTTGATTTGACTAACCAGGAAGTAGACAATGCCTCCAGGGGACAATGACACAAGGTCCTGACCACTTTAGGCAACACTTTTGTGAAGTCCCGGGGACATCCTAATGACTCATTATTTTTTGCAGGGATATGCATATTGGTTACATGGTTAGCATTACTAATGTATATTCCAGCAACTTATCACGTATGCATATTCCATTTAATGTTTACCGTTTAATATAATATTATTATGCATATCCCAGCTTATTACCATTGAACTACTATGTCATTCTACTGTGTTGATGAATCCTTGTTCTAATTGTATTATCATTCTATCTCTCCTTTATGAACCACATTATACTCCTGTTTTCCTCATTACTCTTCTGGCTATTGGATTAAAGTGTTCACAGTGAATCTACACACACACACACACACACACACACACACACACACACACACACACACACACACACACACACACACACACACACACACACACACACACACACGTACGTACCTACGTACATACATACGCTATACTTCATACATCTACCCAACATATGGGCAATTAGGCACTCCCGTTTTCAACACAGATCATTAACAGGATAAGGTCAGAACTGTGACTGTCCTTCAATTTAAAAAATAAGATGTACTTTAACTTCAACAGTATCTAATATAGTCCTGTTGACACATGTTCAACAGGTCGTTTTTACTGAAGATAAATGTCGTATTTCACATTCAACTTCCAATGTCTTGTTCCTTAATTTGAGCACCTTGGACAGCAAGGTAGGATAGCAAATGTTTATTTTCTCCCTTTTCACTGGCCCAGGCTGGAATAACACTGCTACAGTTAGAAAAAGAGAAAATAAACAAAGACAGGAAGGATACAAGTTGTTCCTGAGAGAGATAGCACCAGCTAGCAGCTCATCTGCATTTCCGTAGCGGAGGGAAAGCCTTATCACTTCATTATCTGGCCTTCAGATATGATTGGGGCCGGGCCATAACCATAACGTTGAAGCAAAGTTCCCAACATCAAACACACAGGGGAGAGGCGTGGCCTGAGGGCCTGGCATTAGGCCTTCCTGCCAAACGCTGACAAAGCTTGGACTCAGACTCTCCTGAACCCTCCTTTTGTTTTTTCATTCTTAAAGGAATGAATGGAGGA
This sequence comes from Thymallus thymallus, assembly GCA_023634145.1. Classification (NCBI taxonomy): domain Eukaryota; kingdom Metazoa; phylum Chordata; class Actinopteri; order Salmoniformes; family Salmonidae; genus Thymallus; species Thymallus thymallus. Next base: position 31,266,392 of record CM042404.1, read on the forward strand.
CAGAATGGAGGAAAGGTTGAGTTCCCACAGAGTTGTGTTTTGAACGGGATCAAAGCAGCCTCAGTTTCATTGTGTTTCTCTGTGAGGTAAAGGAGTGATTGAAATGGGGGGGGTGTTGCACTATTATCTCTTCTTATTCTGTCTTTCCAGGACAGCCTACTTGCCTTCCTGGTGCCAACAGTTACAGAGTCATATCTGTCACACAGAGAGCAGGCCATGGCCTCAGTCAATCCCTCCAAGATACTACGTGCCTTCCAGGCGAACAGCTACAGAAAATCATCTCATATTTGTCAGAGCCGGCCTTAGCTTCAGTCAGCCAGTCAGTCAGCCAGCCAGCAAGTCAGTAAGTCAGCCAATCAGTAAGTCAGCCAGTCAGTCTATCAAGTCCCTGAGGTGCCACTGGTGATGTGACAAGGTCAGCTCTTCCTCTGAGGCTCTGGAGCTCCGTTTAAGGACATAGGGAAATGCCTGTGTGGACAGCTGCAGGCGCATATGGAAAGTGAGAGTGCCTTGGGGTGTACAGGGTCAGGGGTCATTCTTATTCATATTAACTAAAAGGAGTAGGGAGTTCTGGTTGGTGGTTTAAGAGGGTTTCACAGACAGCCACAAACAGGCAGAGGTAATTGTTAGGCTGGCATAATTCAAGTTAGTTATTTAGAGAGTTTGAGACGTTAAAGTTCTATCTGCAAAAAGATGATTCTGAGATAATTGTCTTTAATGTTCCAAATGAGGAACTCTAAATATTGAAAACTTGAATTATGCCAGCCTTACAATTATTTTTATCTACTGTTCTTATGAATTGGGGTATTTAGAGTACTATATACGTAGGTAGAGAACATTGAACAGAACACGGCTAGGTCAATATCTCAATATTCACAAAAATACAGATAGAACCTTATAGTCCCAAGCTCGATTTGTAAGTACTAATTTAATTTGGCCAATTTCCCTGGAAAAAGTGAATGAAGTTTACAGTGGCTTCGTTTCATTATTTTATAAATCCTTAGTATTACATTGTTGTAATATAGCATAATGGAAGGACATTTAAGTGTATCAGAAACGTGATATGACAGCACTGTCTGATACTGCTGCCCTTTCAGTCTATGATCTTCCAGACAGACGGGGACAAAAAGATCCACCATTTAGTGTAGCCTTTACCATAGCCCTCTCAAGTAGCATTTAGCGTAGAATTCAAAATGATAGCCTTCAGGGGGGGTGAAGCCAGGTCAAGTAACAGAGTGATAATGTCTTCATTCTAGCCTTGTCTTCGACAGAGACAGAGACCCCATTCGCTCCCAGGACAGAAGCCAGTTAATCAGGTTTCTGAGGGCCTTATGAGGAATGCACAGCACAGGACCAGAGGTACACCCAGAACAGGGACGCAGGACCAGAGGTACACCCAGAACAGGGACGCAGGACCAGAGGTACACCCAGAACAGGGACGCAGGACCAGAGGTACACCCAGAACAGGGACACAGGACCAGAGGTACACCCAGAACAGGGACGCAGGACCAGAGGTACACCCAGAACAGGGACGCAGGACCAGAGGTACACCCACAACAGGGGCGCAGGACCAGAGGTACACCCACAACAGGGGCGCAGGGCCAGAGGTACACCCACAACAGGGTGCAGGGCTAGACGTACACCCACAACAGGGGCGCAGGGCTAGACGTACACCCACAACAGGGGCGCAGGACCAGAGGTACAACTGGGACATTTGGCCTAACACCGTTTTTCACACCTTGGTGTTGAGCTAATTTTTGTGTCAGGTGTAAGGGTCAGCAAAGCTGTGGTTTGGCTTGTCGCTCTAGGACTGGCTTCCTTCCATACAAAGGTGTTGCTAGTCACTCACCTCATCATTGGGAGATAGTATGTATTCCTAAATCGCAGCGGTCTAACACACTGCATCTCAGTGCTAGAGGCGTCACTACAGACACCCTGGTTTGATTCCAGGCTATATCACAACCGGCCCTGATTCGGAGTCCCATAGGGCGGCACACAATTGGCCCAGCGTCGTCCGAGTTTGGCCGGTGTAGGCCATTATTGTAAATAAGAATTTGTTCTTAACTGACTTGCCTAGTTAAATAAAGGTTACATTTAAAAAACATGTTTGAGGGGATCAATTTGAGCAAGGCAAGATGAGCAGAATATCTTGATCACATAATGTGTAGCTATATGGGCTGCATGGTGATTTATAGACTATAGTCAGTCACAAACACACATTGTCTTCCTCATACAACTGCCCAAGTCTGGGTGAATGAGATTAGGTTTACACATGAATAAGAACGTTTTTACTCCACGATAAATTAGAGAGGTATCAGAAATTACCAGCGCCTAGACAATTTACTGTAATGTAAACCTGCAAAATTACCAGCGCCTAGACAATTTACTGTAATGTGAACCTGCAAAATTACCAGCGCCTAGACAATTTACTGTAATGTAAATCACCAGCGCCTAGACAATTTACTGTAATGTAAATTACCAGCGCCTAGACAATTTACTGTAATGTGAACCTGCAAAATTACCAGCGCCTAGACAATTTACTGTAATGTAAACCTGCAAAATTACCAGCGCCTAGACAATTTACTGTAATGTAAACCTGCAAAATGACCAGCGGCTAGACAATTTACTGTAATGTAAACCTGCAAAATAACCAGCGGCTAGACAATTTACTGTAATGTAAACCTGCAAAATTACCAGCACCTAGACAATTTACTGTAATGTAAACCTGCAAAATGACCAGCGCCTAGACAATTTACTGTAATGTAAACCTGCAAAATTACCAGCGCCTAGACAATTTACTGTAATGTAAACCTGCAAAATGACCAGCGCCTAGACAATTTACTGTAATGTAAACCTGCAAAATAACCAGCGGCTAGACAATTTACTGTAATGTAAACCTGCAAAATTACCAGCGCCTAGACAATTTACTGTAATGTAAACCTGCAAAATAACCAGCGGCTAGACAATTTACTGTAATGTAAACCTGCAAAATTACCAGCGCCTAGACAATTTACTGTAATGTAAACCTGCAAAATGACCAGCGCCTAGACAATTTACTGTAATGTAAACCTGCAAAATGACCAGCGCCTAGACAATTTACTGTAATGTAAACTGCAAAATGACCAGCACCTAGACAATTTACTGTAATGTAAACCTGCAAAATGACCAGCACCTAGACAATTTACTGTAATGTAAACCTGCAAAATGACCAGCGCCTAGACAATTTACTGTAATGTGAACCTGCAAAATGACCAGCGCCTAGACAATTTACTGTAATGTAAACCTGCAAAATTACCAGCGCCTAGACAATTTACTGTAATGTAAATCACCAGCGCCTAGACAATTTACTGTAATGTAAATTACCAGCGCCTAGACAATTTACTGTAATGTGAACCTGCAAAATGACCAGCGCCTAGACAATTTACTGTAATGTAAACTGCAAAATGACCAGCACCTAGACAATTTACTGTAATGTAAACCTGCAAAATGACCAGCACCTAGACAATTTACTGTAATGTAAACCTGCAAAATGACCAGCCCCTAGACAATTTACTGTAATGTAAACCTGCAAAATGACCAGCGCCTAGACAATTTACTGTAATGTAAACTGCAAAATGACCAGCACCTAGACAATTTACTGTAATGTAAACCTGCAAAATGACCAGCGCCTAGACAATTTACTGTAATGTAAACCTGCAAAATGACCAGCGCCTAGACAATTTACTGTAATGTAAACCTGCAAAATGACCAGCGCCTAGACAATTTACTGTAATGTAAACTGCAAAATGACCAGCACCTAGACAATTTACTGTAATGTAAACCTGCAAAATGACCAGCACCTAGACAATTCACTGTAATGTAAACCTGCAAAATGACCAGCACCTAGACAATTTACTGTAATGTAAACCTGCAAAATGACCAGCACCTAGACAATTCACTGTAATGTAAACCTGCAAAATGACCAGCGCCTAGACAATTTACTGTAATGTAAACCTGCAAAATGACCAGCGCCTAGACAATTTATTGTAATGTAAACTGCAAAATGACCAGCACCTAGACAATTTACTGTAATGTAAACCTGCAAAATGACCAGCGCCTAGACAATTTACTGTAATGTAAACCTGCAAAATGACCAGCGCCTAGACAATTTACTGTAATGTAAACCTGCAAAATGACCAGCGCCTAGACAATTTACTGTAATGTAAACCTGCAAAATTACCAGCGCCTAGACAATTTACTGTAATGTAAATCACCAGCGCCTAGACAATTTACTGTAATGTAAATTACCAGCGCCTAGACAATTTACTGTAATGTGAACCTGCAAAATGACCAGCGCCTAGACAATTTACTGTAATGTAAACTGCAAAATGACCAGCACCTAGACAATTTACTGTAATGTAAACCTGCAAAATGACCAGCACCTAGACAATTTACTGTAATGTAAACCTGCAAAATGACCAGCCCCTAGACAATTTACTGTAATGTAAACCTGCAAAATGACCAGCGCCTAGACAATTTACTGTAATGTAAACTGCAAAATGACCAGCACCTAGACAATTTACTGTAATGTAAACCTGCAAAATGACCAGCGCCTAGACAATTTACTGTAATGTAAACCTGCAAAATGACCAGCGCCTAGACAATTTACTGTAATGTAAACCTGCAAAATGACCAGCGCCTAGACAATTTACTGTAATGTAAACTGCAAAATGACCAGCACCTAGACAATTTACTGTAATGTAAACCTGCAAAATGACCAGCACCTAGACAATTCACTGTAATGTAAACCTGCAAAATGACCAGCACCTAGACAATTTACTGTAATGTAAACCTGCAAAATGACCAGCACCTAGACAATTCACTGTAATGTAAACCTGCAAAATGACCAGCGCCTAGACAATTTACTGTAATGTAAACCTGCAAAATGACCAGCGCCTAGACAATTTATTGTAATGTAAACTGCAAAATGACCAGCACCTAGACAATTTACTGTAATGTAAACCTGCAAAATGACCAGCGCCTAGACAATTTACTGTAATGTAAACCTGCAAAATGACCAGCGCCTAGACAATTTACTGTAATGTAAACCTGCAAAATGACCAGCGCCTAGACAATTTACTGTAATGTAAACCTGCAAAATTACCAGCGCCTAGACAATTTACTGTAATGTAAACCTGCAAAATGACCAGCGCCTAGACAATTTACTGTAATGTAAACCTGCAAAATGACCAGCGCCTAGACAATTTACTGTAATGTAAACCTGCAAAATGACCAGCGCCTAGACAATTTACTCGCCTGAGTCCGCCCTCTCTGAGTAGTCAGATGTAAATAGAATTGTCTCTTCAAACTAAATTCTCCTACAGTAAAAAATCTTAATAGCAGAGCAATGTTTTTGAAAGGGATGAAATGTATATTTGATGCTTTAGTATATGATGTCTAGTCTGCCGTCTGTGCTCACTAGCCTGGCCAATATGCTGCTGCCAGTGGAATGTGTGGAATGCGGTTATTCTACAAAAACATAAATATATATATATTTTTAAATATTGCCCATCCAATCAATTTTGAGAGTTGTTTGGCAAATGTAGGTGTCTTAGAAACCTTAAAATCTGCTGTTTCCGATATATTACAGGAATAAAAATGTTGGATCTGCATGAACTTCTGTAGGATGATTGTTTGCAGACTGCAGAGTTTAGAGTGGCCTTTTATTGTCCCCGGCACAAGGTGCACCTGTGTAACGATCATGCTGTTTAATCAGCTTCTTGATTTGCCGCACTTGTCAGGTGGATGGATTTTCTTGGCAAAGGAGAAATGCTCACTAACAAGGATGTAAACTAATTTGTGCACAGAATTTGAGAGAAATACGTTTTTTTTGCTTATGTAATATTTCTAGGATCTTTCATTTCAGCTCATGAAACATGGGACCAAGACTTTACCGCTCAACACTTTAGGTTCAATAAAAATAAAATGTTGGTTTTAGTTCAGAGGGGCAAGAGAAGTGATGTACATGAGTGAGACCATGCAGGGATCCAGATTGCGGACTTAAGAGGAAAGCTGAGTCATCGGCATACATTGATTCTGTTTTCCCAGCCCTGGATTCATAACCCCTTGATGTTCCTTTCCCTTTTGTTCATCCGTCTCTTAATTCACCAGACAATTGATAATATTGTCACCCATCAGACTATTGTCAATGTAATAATAATGTCTTTAGGCTACATCCATTATTGTGTGAAATAAGTTTCAGTATAATGTGGGTGTAGTTTGGATGGGACATTGTCAGATGGGTAGCCATCTGTCAGGTGAAGGAAGGGCAAGGGTTAAATGTCATGTTCTCATAAACTGCTTATAACTAAAACTCTGTCATATCCAAATTCTAACGTCAGTGTGTTAAATAGATTTTTTGGGGAAAAGTCAAAGATGGAAGCGGACATTACTTTAAATTCGTCTAATTCATTTTTTAGACGCCAAGCCCCCGAACCCTCTCTCGGCACGTGACATTGGGTGTTAATGTAAAAGGAAAAGTATGTTTATGTACATACTACATTAAAAAAAATCTAATTGCGAAACCTCTACTTCAACTCTCTTTAATCTGAATAGGCTGTTGATACAGCAGAGGGCAAAATCTCTCCACCAAGGACTTATTTCACCATAGGGTGTTAAAGTACAATCTTATCTTATCGACTACTAACAGACCTCTACTAACTCTCAGCATACAGGTGACCTCTCTCTTGGGCTAGCCCAGATTAGTGTGTCAATGCGTGAGGATTTGGACCAGCAGGCCAGGGCCATGGGATCAGGGATCATCCCCGGACCCAGCCGGACCCAGGCTCCTTACATCCCAATCTCACCACACGGTCCCTGGTCAGGTCCTCCACCCTGAAGAAGGTCCTTAAGCCTAGCCTCTGGCTGGGGGTTTAACCTTAATACAGTGTTGGCACAGAGCTACAAGGCTAATGACAGAAAGGTAGCGACAGAGAGCTAGCTTCTCAGGGCTAGCAAAACACTTGTGTCCTTTGGAGGGTATGCTTGGTCTGGGCAACCATTGGAGGGTATGCTTGGTCTGGGCAACCATTGGAGGGTATGCTTGGTCTGGGCAACCATTGGAGGGTATGCTTGGTCTGGGCAACCATTGGAGGGTATGCTTGGCCTGGGCAACCATTGGAGGGTATGCTTGGCCTGGGCAACCATTGGAGGGTATGCTTGGTCTGGGCAACCATTGGAGGGTATGCTTGGCCTGGGCAACCATTGGAGGGTATGCTTGGTCTGGGCAACCATTGGAGGGTATGCTTGGTCTGGGCAACCATTGGAGGGTATGCTTGGTCTGGGCAACCATTGGAGGGTATGCTTGGTCTGGGCAACCATTGGAGGGTATGCTTGGTCTGGGCAACCATTGTTATATGGTACATGTGTGCTCCTTGTAGTCTTGTTTGGATGGCATTCAACTTTGCATTCACTCTTACCTGCTTAAGGCATAGGCCTACATCCCTGGTTCAGGCTGAAGTACTTTCCCCACACTCGCTTCCCTAGCTCTCTCACATGTTAAGGTGGTTGCTTTTGCAGTGTGCTTGGAAAATGATATTTGGGAAACATGCTATCAGCTCTAAAGGATTGTGTAAACAGTGACTGTATCTTTCCTAGTGATTATGCACTTTAAGTGTTAAATCATTTAGACATTTCCTCTAACAGTACCTTCACAGGTGTGACGCCTTTTGAAAGAAAAGAACGAGGAAGTAAGAGAGAGGTTCGTCGATCACTGTGAGACAACAGGAAACACACTGATAAACAGACATTAAGTGATGACATATAATGACAGAAAATAAAGATTTTCCTGTCCAACAGAGACAAAGAATGAGGAATATGTTTTTAAATAAAGGTTCTTAGTAGGCAACTTCAGATTGAAGGTGTGGCCAGAACTTTTAAAATGTGTTTCCTTGTTAATCTATGAAGCAAAAACTTGAATGGGTGTGAACATTATTCTCTCTGCTCTCTTTTTCAATGCATTTGACCAGCTGACCTCTCTCTCTCTGTCTCTGTATCTGTCTGTCTCTGTCTCTGTCTGTCTCTCTCCCCCCTCTATCCCCCCCCCCCCCTCTCTCTCTCACTCCTCCCCACCCTCTCCCCCTCCCCCAGTTACTGCTTCAGACATAAACCAGAATAAATCTACAGAATGAATGGATGACATACTCTGAACAAATAACTCCACAGAGTACAATGTCATCAGGAGGATACAATATGAGTAGGATGAGTGTAGCAATCTATAAAACCCAACCAGTCAAACGTTCCACGTGGTTGCATGTTCCTGAGAGGAAGTGTTGAAGAAGTACCACATGCTTTGTGGTGTTGTCTAATATACAGACATGTTTGTATTCATGGATTATTTAATCCCGACGAGCGATAACACTTGGCTCTAGTGTCTTTTTTAGACGCATCCAATCTAATTGATCGTGACAGGATCTCGGGGAAAAGATTACCGTGCCCTCTCAAGCCGCCTCGATGAAGCAGCTATAACAAGCGGCTTATCCAGACCTCATTTGCTTAGCCTATAAGATCTGTTAGCTACTGAGAATAGAGCAAATGTAGGCTGCTAAATAGTTAACACGTAGTTAATTCTCTTTACCACACAACTGAACATCCTTCCTCGAAAGGTGTTGTAATTTACACTTTAAGTAGTTTACCCCTGCTTTAAAAAAAAAGGTTTCTCAAAAGGTACACAATGCCATGCCAGATTCAGAAAATGACAGAAAGATTTTCCATGATGGAACACTTTTGGCGACAAAATGTATATGCGTAATTACGCTTAGTTACCATTAAAATGTATATAGCGTATGATGAAATAGGAACTTTATCCAAGTCGTAGTATTAGAAACATCTGCTACTCAGCAGTAACGTGAAAATAAATGACCCCATTTCTGACTGGGGCAATATTTGAAGCGCAACACGCCCAGTCACCAGACATCACCAGCCCCACTATATAGTGAACATTTAAAGTCCCACTTTTGGATAGGCTATGGTCATTGTAAAATCATTATTTTCAAATGCAAAACTGGTTCATACTCACTTGTTTTTGTCAGTGCTCATTCTGCCGGAGTTTTATGTCCAGCTTTAAGTCAGGGATGACTCCAGGTGATAGCTGAAGTCGACGTCCCAGTTCTCTTGTTCAATAAAAACAAGAACGTTGTTGACGTGTTTCAAATAACGCGTAAATAAGCTATTTTACTCGAAATAACTTTACAGCACGGGTCTCACTCCATTGAGCAACTCTCCAGCTTTAGATGAGTAACCTAATATCGTCTAGAAATGATTATAGTGAAACTACCTGGCAGTAGTCAATGTTATTTCGTCGGTTTTACAAACTATATAGAAACTGAGTTTTAGATTATTCATACCGCGATTTACCATTCTAAGTAAATCCTCAGGGTTTCGCGATCGTTGTAGTATTTCGCTGCGCGCGTCTGAATAAACTCTCGGAGCGCGGAGTCTTTTTCAATTTGTAAAGTTCCATCCCTCTTTCAACGTCACGCCACAAGTGGGAGGTAGAAGAGTGATAATTAATGTCTGCAGCACAGTGTAAACTGACGTGTACCTGTTCACTTTCTACACAAAACATTATTATTTTTGTATTCAACATTTCTTTAACTATGCAAATCAGCGAAGAACAAATTCTTATTTACAATGACGGCCTACATACAGGGTCAGCCCCTGGAGCAAATTAAGGTTAAGTGCCTTGCTCAATGACACATCGACAGGGTTTTTCACCTTGTCGTCCCAGGTATTCGAACCAGCGACCTTTCGATTACTGGACCAAGGCTCTAACCGATTGGCTACCTGCCGCCCAACATTTAAGATTCAACAAGGGCTCTCTAAGAATCTCACAATGCTTTGAAGAACCTGACCAGTACATAATATAGCACATACCATAGTGGTCAGAATGTCACATTCAGGTTAGTAAAAATACGTTTTTATCACACTGAAGTCTTTTCAACCAGGTTTTTCCTACTGGGTTAGGTTTCTTGGCACTTAAAAATTCTTTGAAAAAGTTAAAGAACCCCATAGGAGGTGGGGTTCATCGAGGAACCTCTTTAGTTCATAAATTCTTTAACTGCCCAACTGGAAATGTTTAATTTTAATTTGAGAAGCCAGAACAGGCAACTGAAAATGTGAAAGCTCCCCTCAATTCAATTATGGTCAGTCATGGTGATACCATCTATCTTTTAATATTTGTCCAAATGGCTGTGTTGTTTGACACTTTCTCCCTTTTAAAATTATTTCTAAAACAGAAAATGGACACAATTCAATGAATGTCAATCAACAAGGAGGTAAGAATATGTAAGAATAAGTTAAAGGCTTTAGCTGCATTGGGCGCAGATGACTGAACTGCTCACTTATTTGCGTGTGTCTGTATCTACAGGTATACGGAAAAGGAAGCACACAAAGGTATGTACAATTGGTATTGGTTTGTCTCATAATGTTATGAAGATCACGTGTAATCTAATTTTAATCAATGGTTTCTCTAAATTCTTATTTTTAGTCTCAGTCACAGCAGTCATCTTCCTCCCCCCTGACCTCTTCAATGAAGATCCCTGAGACATCTACAGTACATTATGGACAAGGTATGTGTATGTGTGACGTTTTTTTATTCACATTTACCACAAAAACCAAGGTATGAATACAGTCGTGTAATTTTTTGTATTCACAGACTCCACCCTCCCAACCCCTCTGATGAATATAACAGTAAACCTGTTCGATCACCATGCACTGCAACACTCATTCTAGCTACGGATAGCAGAGGACATCAACACGCCAGAGGATTTATCCATTGGA
>CM042404.1:31282209-31444242 GCA_023634145.1 Thymallus thymallus
CCAAACCAGGCAGGATATAACCTCACCCACTCTGCCAAGCCAAGCTCCATGCCCTGCTCCACCTCTCTGCCTCTCAGATGCAGCCTCTCCATGCCCTGCTCCACCTCTCTGCCTCTCAGATGCAGCCTCTCCATGCCCTGCTCCACCTCTCTGCCTCTCAGATGCAGCCTCTCCATGCCCTGCTCCACCTCTCTGCCTCTCAGATGCAGCCTCTCCATGCCCTGCTCCACCTCTCTGCCTCTCAGATTTTTTTTTAAATATATTTTTTTTATTTCACCTTTATTTAACCAGGTAGGTCAGTTGAGAACAAGTTCTCATTTGCAACTGCGACCTGGCCAAGACAAAGCAAAGCAATGCGACAAAAACAACACAGAGTTACACAGTAAACAAACATGGTAAAAACACAATAGAAAATCTAAATACAGAGTGCAAAATGTAGTGAAAAATGCAGTAAGGTTAGGAAGTTGGGACAATAAATAGACCATAGTGGTGAAATAAATTACAGATTATCATTAACACAGGAATGAAGGATGTGCAAATGATGATGTGCAAATAGAGATACTGGAGTGCAAGATTAGCGAAAATAACAAAAATAAATATGTGGATGAGGTAGTAGTGTGGGCTATTTACAGAAGGGCTATATACAGGTGCAGTGATCGATAAGCAGCTTTGACAGCTGATGCTTAAAGTTAATGAGGGAGATAGGAACCTCTAGCTTCAATGATTTTTGCAAATGATGCAGCCTCTCCATGCCCTGCTCCACCTCTCTGCCTCTCAGATGCAGCCTCTCCATGCCCTGCTCCACCTCTCTGCCTCTCAGATGCAGCCTCTCCATGCCCTGCTCCACCTCTCTGCCTCTCAGATGCAGCCTCTCCATGCCCTGCTCCACCTCTCTGCCTCTCAGATGCAGCCTCTCCATGCCCTGCTCCACCTCTCTGCCTCTCAGATGCAGCCTCTCCATGCCCTGCTCCACCTCTCTGCCTCTCAGATGCAGCCTCTCCATGCCCTGCTCCACCTCTCTGCCTCTCAGATGCAGCCTCTCCATGCCCTGCTCCACCTCTCTGCCTCTCAGATGCAGCCTCTCCATGCCCTGCTCCACCTCTCTGCCTCTCAGATGCAGCCTCTCCATGCCCTGCTCCACCTCTCTGCCTCTCAGATGCAGCCTCTCCATGCCCTGCTCCACCTCTCTGCCTCTCAGATGCAGCCTCTCCATGCCCTGCTCCACCTCTCTGCCTCTCAGATGCAGCCTCTCCATGCATCTCTACACACACAAGATAAGTACCATTGTAATTGCAGTGTTGCTACACAGGTATAAGTGCACATTAATGTAAAGTATACATTTGGTCTTTCTTACTTTCTTTGCATAAGGTGTATGGCAGTACAAATAAAAAGCCTATAGGCTACATTATATCATCTACTACAATGCAATTTAAATGTTTTGTACGATAAGTTCCTAATGAACATGTAGCCAGGTTAAGTTAGTTGCTGACCTCTGGTGCGGCTCGAAGGTAGATGATGCCGTCCAGCTCGATGTGTTTCCCAGACTCTCATTCTCCTACAGAGAAGGGAGATGATGCCGTCCAGCTCGATGTGTTTCCCAGACTCTCATTCTCCTACAGAGAAGGGAGATGATCCCGTCCAGCTCGATGTGTTTCCCAGACTCTCATTCTCCTACAGAGAAGGTAGATGATGCCGTCCAGCTCGATGTGTTTCCCAGACTCTCATTCTCCTACAGAGAAGGGAGATGATGCCGTCCAGCTCGATGTGTTTCCCAGACTCTCATTCTCCTACAGAGAAGGTAGATGATGCCGTCCAGCTCGATGTGTTTCCCAGACTCTCATTCTCCTACAGAGAAGGTAGATGATGCCGTCCAGCTCGATGTGTTTCCCAGACTCTCATTCTCCTACAGAGAAGGTAGATGATGCCGTCCAGCTCGATGTGTTTCCCAGACTCTCATTCTCCTACAGAGAAGGTAGATGATGCCGTCCAGCTCGATGTGTTTCCCAGACTCTCATTCTCCTACAGAGAAGGTAGATGATGCCGTCCAGCTCGATGTGTTTCCCAGACTCTCATTCTCCTACAGAGAAGGGAGATGATCCCGTCCAGCTCGATGTGTTTCCCAGACTCTCATTCTCCTACAGAGAAGGTAGATGATGCCGTCCAGCTCGATGTGTTTCCCAGACTCTCATTCTCCTACAGAGAAGGGAGATGATCCCGTCCAGCTCGATGTGTTTCCCAGACTCTCATTCTCCTACAGAGAAGGGAGATGATCCCGTCCAGCTCGATGTGTTTCCCAGACTCTCATTCTCCTACAGAGAAGGGAGATGATCCCGTCCAGCTCGATGTGTTTCCCAGACTCTCATTCTCCTACAGAGAAGGGAGATGATCCCGTCCAGCTCGATGTGTTTCCCAGACTCTCATTCTCCTACAGAGAAGGGAGATGATCCCGTCCAGCTCGATGTGTTTCCCAGACTCTCATTCTCCTACAGAGAAGGGAGATGATCCCGTCCAGCTCGATGTGTTTCCCAGACTCTCATTCTCCTACAGAGAAGGGAGATGCAATATAAGTTACAGGTATAGCCTTGCACACCAAACTCTACAGACCACAGAACTACCACAGCAATACAGTTATAATCAGAGAGATTACAGTCAGAATAATTAAATATTATATATTGTATTGTGTGTAGAAGAATGTGTGTGTGTGTGTGTGTGTGTGTGTGTGTGTGTGTGTGTGTGTGTGTGTGTGTGTGTGTGTGTGTGTGTGTGTGTGTGTGTGTGTGTGTATTCCATAGGCGGATTTGCCACGGGGGTGCGGGAACATATTCAAAACAGGTCGATTCAACAATTTATTTAAAATGTACAATAAAATGTGTGTGAGAGGGTTTTGTAAAAGTTTCTTCTTAACAGCCATTTCTTCCTTAATAACTATCGACTTAAGAATAAAGTTAAGCAAAGTTGCTATTCCTCAGAAAGTTGGACATTTTCTTGCACTATTTCTTATGTTTATTCTTTGCAAAAAGTTAAGAATTAATTAGATTGTTAATTGAAATGTTCTTAATTCCAAGATGGCTAAAACCTTGTCTTAAACTCAGGAGAAAAAGCTCATGAAAGCAATTGTACATGTTTAATTCACTCACAACCCAAGAACACGTTTTAGAACAGTGATCTCAGTAAGAAATATGCTAACATGCTAACTAGATAGCTAGCTAAAAACATCTTAAAAATATTTGTAAGAAAATCATTACATCTTAAGATATTGTTGAGGAATTGTACTTACAAACTATATTATGAACTTCTTTTTTCTTTTTCTTAAGAAGCTTCTTAAGTTTTTGCGTAAGAAATGTTTTGTGAATCTGGGCCCTGGTGAAAGCTCGTGGGTCAGTGCTGTGGAGTGCCTGGCAGAGCACATGAATGTCTCTTTGTTCCTGGACACCTTTGAACCACCTGCCAAGTGTGTCCACCTGCCAAGCTGCTGGGGCTTCCACAAATCCTTGCTGAAGGCCAATGTGTTCATCATCGAACACAGTCTGGAGCTAGTGGTCCTCCTTAAGAAGCTGGAGAAGACATCAGAGCCATCCACCCACAACATTGGCGACAACCTACACATGCTCTTGGAGTACGACAGCATGGATGGAGGAACTTCCAGAGCAAGAGAGATATGGGTGTGCAGAGCTCTTCAATATAAAGAGAATGTGCCATTAAGCTGTGATGGAAAGGCATCAGAGACTAGTTCTCTTTATATATTCAACCCAGCATGAGGGGAAAGGTCCAGGAAAGAGAGAAGGGACTATGTTCCCTGAAGAGGAGTGAAGTGTCTGAAGAGGAGTGGCACAACTACATGTCAATCGACAAAACTGATGCCAGGGAGGTGAGAGCATTGGACTGGTGGGCAGTGAAGTAGGACAGGCTTCTAACTCAGGCCCACATTGCTTGTCTTTATTTGTGGATCCCCACCACATCTGTGGATGTTGAGAAACTCTTCTCACAGTACCATAACCTGTTATCAGGAGAAGCCTATCTGAGAAGAACGTTAAGATGCTTCTTATAGTCAAGTTCAACGGCAGTGCTGAAGAATGAAGTCTCTCACACGGTCTCACTCCTCCCTCTGCCCTGCTCTAGACATTGGACGGCACACCTCCCTCTCTCTCTCTCTCTCTCTCTCTGTCTCTCGTTGCATGGGTACACTGTCAGAAAGAGACAAACTTGGCCTACATGGGAGGTCAGGAAGGAAGAAACCTCTGCTCTCAAAAAAGAATATCAAGACACAACTGACTTTTGAGAGCAGAGGCTTCTTCCTTCCTGACCTCCCATGTAGGCCAAGTTTGTGCAGTCTCTTTCTGATAGTGTATCCATGCACTTCAACATTGATTGTGGCAAGAGAGGCCTGTAGATCCCTTGATGTTACCCTGGGGTTCTTAGAGACTTCTATGAGCATCTTTCGGTCAGCTCTTCGGCTGAATTTGGTGGGACGACCTGTCCTAGGTAGTTTGCCAGTGGTCTGGAATTTTCATCGGACAGTAGAATTATGTACTTCAAATTGCTTGTAAATGGATTTGTAACCCCTCCCAGACTGTAACTCCTCCCAGACTGTAACTCCTCCCAGACTCATGGGCATCAATAATCTTTCTTCTGAGGGCCTCGGTAGGTCTTTTGATCTTTGAATGATGTGTTACCACACCCATATGGTTAAGACCAAACCAGACCAATGTTCTTATCTTTATGGAAGGCTGGACCCTCCTAAGTTTCTCTCTAATGTTTTCTAATCATTTACACTTGTTTTGGTACCTAATTCTAATTTTAGCCATTTTACTAACTTTTTCCCCACAAGGAAAAGGCATTTTTGTTTATTTTAATTGCATAACATTTCCCCCCCCCCAATTTTTTTTGTGTGATTTGTTAAATTGTGTAACCTTTATCTGTCAATAGTGTTGAAGTGAAGATTACATATCCATCTGTCCAAATATGAATTTTCCAGGGGGTGTTATTTACTTTTTCACATGG
This sequence comes from Thymallus thymallus, assembly GCA_023634145.1. Classification (NCBI taxonomy): domain Eukaryota; kingdom Metazoa; phylum Chordata; class Actinopteri; order Salmoniformes; family Salmonidae; genus Thymallus; species Thymallus thymallus. Next base: position 31,287,211 of record CM042404.1, read on the forward strand.
CTGTACATTGCTGTCTATGCCTCTCAAGGTTCTATTTGTTTATCTGATTGGCTCTTCAAACACAAGGGATTCAAATTCAGATGCTGTCATGGTTCCACCTGTCACCAGAGGGCGCCAGAGACCGTCCTAGAGACATTAATGACACTCAGGTGTGTCCTATTACTCATCATGGTTTCCTTGTTAACAGAGTGTTTTCTGGTTTCCTTTGCAGAAGCTTGAATTGTTTGCTGTGTGCGTTTGGCTCCTGAGTGAGTTTTCTAGACTTAGTGGTTGTTGTTTCTCCAGTGTTACTGTGATCCTCTGGTTACCGTTTCTCAGTAAAGTATTATGTTGATCCTGAACCACTGATTCCTGGTCTGGTATCTTCTCTGCTCCTGGATCCAACCTCACCATGTCACACCTACTTATTCAAGGGTTTTTCTTTATTTTTACTATTTTCTACATTGTAGAATAATAGTGAAGACATCAAAACTATGAAATAACACATGGAATCATGTAGCAATCAAAAATGTTTGATTTCATATTTTAGATTCTTCAAAGTAGCAACCCTTTGCATAGATCACATCTTGGCATTCTCTCAACCAGCTTGAAGAAGTTCCCACATTTGCTGAGCACTTGTTGGCTGCTTTTCCTTCACTCTGCGGTCCAACTCATCCCAAACCATCTCAATAGCTAAGCGCAAACCAGATGGCATGGTGTATTGCTGCATAATGCTGTGGTAGCCATGCTGGTTAAGTGTGTCTCGAATTCTATATCAATCACTGACAGTGTCACCAGCAAAGCACCCTCACACCTCCTCCGCTTCACGGTGGGAACCACACATGCGGAGATCATCCGTTCACCTACTCTGCGTCTCACAAAGACACGGCGGTTGAAACCCAAAATCTCCAATTTGGACTCATCAGACCAAAGGACAGATTTCCACCGGTCCAATGTCCATTGCTTGTGTTTCTTGGCCCAAGTCTCTTCTTCTTATTGGTGTCCTTTAGTAGTGGTTTCTTGGCAGCAATTCGACCATGAAGGCCTGATTCACACAGTCTCCTCTGAACAGTTGATGTTGAGATGTGTTTGTTACTTGAACTCTGTGAAGCGTTTATTTGGGCTGCAATTTCTGAGGCTGGTAACTCTAATGAACTTATCCTCTGCAGCAGAGGTAACTCTGGGTCTTCCTTTCCTTTCCTGTGGTGGTCCTCATGAGAGAGCATTTTGCGACTGCACTTGGAAGAAACTTTAAAAGTTCTTGAAGTGTTCTGGATTGACTGACCTTCATGTCTTAAAGTAATGATGGACTGTCGTTTCTCTTTGCTTATTTGAGCTGTTCTTGCCATAATATGGACTTGGTCTTTTACCAAATAGGGCTATCTTCTGTATACCAACCCTACCTTGTTACAACACAACTGATTGGAAAGACATTCCACAAATTCCTACATGATTCCATATGTGTTATTTCATAGTTTTGATGTCTTCACTATTATTCTACAATTTAGAAAATAGTACAAATAAAGAAAAACCCTTGAATGAGTAATATTCCAAACTGTTGACTAGTACTGTACATCCTCTTTCTCTCACTCAAAGTATCTAATACATGACATTTTATGACACTATTTATATCTTACATTTATTAATTCATTCATGTATTTATTAACTTACTTTTTTCATATCTGTTTACACTGATTGTACAGAAAGAATAGTTAAATAAATAAGTGGGTGTAATGTCGTTTTACATGTAACAGGTGATCTTTATTTGTATAAAATGATTTCAACTGCATTATGTACATACACACCACAGAATTCTGCATATTTTCAGCAGAAATCTCAGCAGAAAACAGAAATAAATCCTGCAGATTCAAATTCAAACTGCGTAGAATTTCAAAATGTCAACAAAAAATACATCCAGGGGAGGACCCCCTTCTACTGTTCGTCCCCCACAATATCTACACCACAATTCTGCCCTTGCTGCATTCTGTAGTATCAGGATGTAGGCTAATCAGCTCTGAGTAAAACTTAAGAGTGAGAGTGATGCCAGGCTCTGGGTTGGCAGTGAGAGATGAGTGATGGGAGAATTAACAGAGGACTTGGCTGTGTGAATGAGCTACTGATCTACTCTCACACCAGTGATAACCCTGGGACCTAGAATAAACTAGCTGGCTGAATGTGTGTGTGTGTGGTTGGTTAGGTTGTACAATCTGACCACAGGTTATGGAATGTGTTTCTGGTTTGGGACAATGCCAGTAAGTTCACAACGTTTGATACAAGCAGCCAGTGTACCTATAACTCAGAATTCATAACCTCGCTCCAATTCAGTCATACCTGGGTGTATCATGCCCTCTTGTGGTCAGTGTAGAAATGGAGACGCATTTTCTCAATGAAAACATCTCAAGGTACATGGAGAGCCTGCCAGATTCTAATGATGGTTGGAGAGTGTTGGGGATGGGCATAGTGTTTATTCACCATGTGGTGTAACTGGAATGTCAGTACACATTGTGATATGAGAAAATACAGAGGACAAAACTAGCTGACTATTTAGATTAAGGAACTCAAAGAGTGGGTAAGTGAGAGACAGAGAAGAAAAAACAGACAAACATATTTGACACGATTGAACTAAGAGATTGGTGGGTGGGGCAGCCGAGGGTGTAGTGGTGTTTAGTAGTGGTGCACTGTCCTGTCTCCATATTCAGCTGTTCAGGGTGGGGCATCTTCCCCCTGGATGTCTAATCTAACAGACACTGTCCAGTACCGAGTGGGACAGATGGCAGCTGCTGTATTCTAAACACAGCATGTACAGGCAACCACACACACACACACACACACACACACACGTTTCCCCTATATTCATTTAGAAGTGTGTATATATTTTTTATATATATAATTTTCAGGATGATAAACCATTTTCAGTGTACATTTAAATGGCTAAACCCAGATATAAAGTATATAGAAAAGATAATGGAGTTATACATTTTTAAATAAGATAATCTTTGAGAACTAACAACCAGAGAGAATCTAAAATTAAAAAAATGTGACTACTGGTGTGGGTAGAGTCCAGTGAGTGTGTGGGTAGAGTCCAGTGAGTGTGTGGGTAGAGTCCAGTGAGTGTGTGGGTAGAGTCCAGTGAGTGTGTGTGGGTAGAGTCCAGTGTGTGTGTGTGGGTAGAGTCCAGTGTGTGTGTGTGGGTAGAGTCCAGTGTGTGTGTGTGGGTAGAGTCCAGTGAGTGTGTGGGTAGAGTCCAGTGAGTGTGTGGGTAGAGTCCAGTGAGTGTGTGGGTAGAGTCCAGTGAGTGTGTGGGTAGAGTCCAGTGAGTGTGTGGGTAGAGTCCAGTGAGTGTGTGGGTAGAGTCCAGTGAGTGTGTGGGTAGAGTCCAGTGAGTGTGTGGGTAGAGTCCAGTGAGTGTGTGGGTAGAGTCCAGTGAGTGTGTGGGTAGAGTCCAGTGAGTGTGTGGGTAGAGTCCAGTGTGTGTGTGGGTAGAGTCCAGTGAGTGTGTGGGTAGAGTCCAGTGTGTGTGTGGGTAGAGTCCAGTGTGTGTGTGGGTAGAGTCCAGTGAGTGTGTGGGTAGAGTCCAGTGAGTGTGTGGGTAGAGTCCAGTGAGTGTGTGGGTAGAGTCCAGTGAGTGTGTGGGTAGAGTCCAGTGAGTGTGTGGGTAGAGTCCAGTGAGTGTGTGGGTAGAGTAGTGTGGCCCCCACACCAGTCCATTTTATTCCATGCCCCCATTATTAGCCAGTTAATGATAATTTTGCAAAAACATTGACAGGCCCAGTAGGCAAATAACAGACCAGCCCATCTGCAATTTGCCCCGAAATGCCAGTCAACCCATTTTCAAACTTGTCTGAATTCAGAATAAATTTAATATGGTTTATGTGACAGAACATTTATTTTTGAATTGTGATTTTAGCCACAAGTCAAAATTGGCTACACATGTTTGGTCTTTATTTAAGGTTAGCAGTGTGGTTAGGGTTCGGTTTAAAATCAGATTGTAAGAAGAGAAACTGGTTTATGACTTTGTGGATGTGTTAACTAGTGACGACTCTCTGCCACCTCGATTTGAGCCACACCTCATAGCGGTGTGAATTGATTAGTATGTCACTCAGTAAATCCACAGCTGTGTGACATACTTCAACCATTTGGGCAGCAGGCGTGTCCGTTCTGTCTTGGGTGTAGATACGTTTCTCAACACTGGTTACAATACAGCATCTTATCAACAAACATAAATGACTTGATCACCAAAACATACATGATACTGTAAGTCTACTTTGTTTTCCACCAAAGTGAGACGAACTAGACAATGTGGTCAAACACCTTTATTTACCTTATAAACAACATCCAGTATATTACAGTTCAGTAACTTCCAACACTCTTAACCAATTCATTATTTACAACTCTTTCATCAAAAAGGAGTCTCTATATTACAGTAAGGGGAGAATACAGCACCTTCAGAAAGTATTCACACCCCTAGACGTTTTCCACATTATGTTATGTTACAGCCTGAATCTAAAATGGATTGAGATTGTTTCACTGGCCGACCACATCACCTCAATGTCAGTGGAATGTTTTTGACATTTCTACCAATCAATTTCAAATAAAGCTGAAATGTCTTGATTCAATAAGTATTCAACCCCTTTGTTAAAGAAAGCCTAAATAAGTTAAAACATGTGCTTTATCACATAATAAGTTGAATGGACTCACTGTGTTAAACAGGACTACCTTTGAAGGACTACCTCCCCTCTGTACGTCACACATACAATTATCTTAAGGTCCCTCAGTCGAGCAGTGAATTTCAAACACAGATTCAACCACAAAGACCAGGGAGGTTTTCCCAATGCCTCAAAGGGTACCTAAATACATTGATATTGTGTATCAATACACCCAGTCACTACAATGATACAGGTATTCTTCCTAACTCAGTTGCCGGAGAGGAAGGAAACCACTCAAGAGATTTTACATGAGCCCAATGGTGACTTTAAAACAGATAGTATAATGGTTATGATAGGAGAAACAATGCTGTAGTTACCCCACAATACTAACCTCACTGACAGAGTGAAATGGAAGCCTGTACAGAATACAAATATTCCAAAACATGTATCCTGTTTACAAGGCACTAAAGTAATACTGCAGAAAATGTGGCAAAGCAATTCACTTTTTGTCCTGAAATCAAAGTGTTGTTTGGGGCAAATCCAATACATAATGGAGTACCACTCTCCATATTTTCTAGCATAGTGGTGGCTGCATCATGCTATGGGTATACTTGTAATCGATAAAGACTGGGGAATGGAGCTAAGCACAGGCAAAATCCTACTGGCAAACATGGTTCAGTCTGCTTTCCACCAGACACTGGGAGATTAATTCACCTTTCAGCAGGACTATAACCTAAAACACAAGGCCAAAACTACACTGGAGTTGCTTACCAAGACGACATTGAATGATCATAAGTGGCAGAGTTAAGACCTGAAAATGGTTGTCTAGATCAACAACCAATTTGACAGGGCTTGAAGAATTTCTAAAATAATAAAAAATGGGCAAATGTTGCACAATCCAGGTGTGAAAAGCTCTTAGAGACTTACCCAGAAAGACTCAGCTGTAATCGCTGCCAAAGGTGATTGTAGGTTTTTATTGCCTGTAGGTTGTTTTTTTTTTGTTGGTAAATGTGAACATGTTTTCCCTTTGTCATTATGGGTTATTGTGGGTAGATGGGTGAGGAAAAACAACCATTTTGAATTCATGTAACAAAATGTGGAATAAGTCAAGGGGTGTGAATACTTTCTGAAGGACGTGTATGGACGGGATCAAATTCTGCTGCTTGGCCGATGGCTTTGTTGCTTTACCACTTTCTGATCAACACAATCAAATTCATTTTCTAAAAACACTAAGGAAGGAGGGACTATGACAAGGTGCAAAGAGAAGAAGCGACCTCTAAGGGAGACCTAATAACATTCTACCCGTCCATCACAGCAAATCTGTCCCTGTTGTATTTACAGTGTGGATTTAAGAACAGAAGTTAGTTACATCTCCATATCAAGTCTTCCTGAAAAGATTGCAAGATAAAATGGCATTTAAACAACGTATTCATGTCTTACTGCATACTATAGTTGTTCTCTATTGAAGGCATCCAATAGGTGTTTTAGTCCCAACATCTATCATTTTAAAGTAACACCACTAACTCAATCACACACGGAAAGAAAAGCATTTGTTCCCATCTGTATGAATGGAAAGTAGTAAATCATTGAATCTTTGAAGAGTGGCATGACTTATTGCATAGTAAACACCCTCAGCAGTCTGCAGCACAGCAACACATTACTCAGACCTGACAAAGGCATAGGGAATCACACTATTGAAACAAAAGCATATGCAGACATCACTGAATGTGCTGTTATTTCACTCGGTGGCTTATTAGCCAGAACATTCTATGGGGAGAACATGAGAAACCAGGCTTTAACTATGGCGCTCTTGACCTCAAACACAATATTTTACTTGTATACTGTGTGTGGCACATCAAATAAAGCTTTGGCAATTTACTGGATTACCAGTATTGTATTGTTGAAAACAGACTTTTACAAAATGACCATATGTTCAGAGGCAAATCACAATCTGACCAATATGCTCAAATAGTTATGTAGTCCCTTGAACGTTCCTACACACCCTCTGTTAAAACGTGCAGTGTGTAGTGGTAGATGTCAGTGTGTAGTGGTAGATGTCCGTGTGTAGTGGTAGATGTCCGTGTGTAGTGGTAGATGTCCGTGTGTAGTGGTAGATGTCCGTGTGTAGTGGTAGATGTCCGTGTGTAGTGGTAGATGTCAGTGTGTAGTGGTAGATGTCAGTGTGTAGTGGTAGATGTCAGTGTGTAGTGGTAGATGTCAGTGTGTAGTGGTAGATGTCAGTGTGTAGTGGTAGATGTCAGTGTGTAGTGGTAGATGTCAGTGTGTAGTGGTAGATGTCAGTGTGTAGTGGTAGATGTCAGTGTGTAGTGGTAGATGTCAGTGTGTAGTGGTAGATGTCAGTGTGTAGTGGTAGATGTCAGTGTGTAGTGGTAGATGTCAGTGTGTAGTGGTAGATGTCAGTGTGTAGTGGTAGATGTCAATGTGTAGTGGTAGATGTCAGTGTAGTGGTAGATGTCAATGTGTAGTGGTAGATGTCAATGTGTAGTGGTAGATGTCAATACGAGCAGATGACAAATGTTAATATAAATATACAACAAAGAGGACACCAATACATAGTGATTTCTGTTCAAATTGCAACCATAGAGCACATACCAGCTCAGACAGAAGTATCGAACTCCCCCATAACCTTACCCTAGTGCCTAGAACAGTGCAAGACTCTTCATTACTTACCTGGCTTTCTAGACAACATGCCCCCAAAGTTAGCATACGCTGTATACATATAGGGCAGGGCAGAAGTAGTAGACTATCACAGAGTTAAAAGAATGAATCAGCCTGGGTTTATCTGTCCTTGGTGGTCAGCTTCTCAATCAACTCCTGTAGTGGGACCAGCTCTTTCCTGTCAATCAAGTTAAACTCCTGAAAAAGTCAAAAAAGAGAAGACTTGGGTTAAAGAAGGCGATTGCTGCATATTGGTGGTGCCGTCGGCAACATAGACCTGGACCTGTTGGGGTGTTAGGACCTAGTTAGGCATCCATCCGTGAGTAACTCTATGGTCTGTAATCACTCATTCACTCAGGACTTATTCATTCAGCACTCATTCATTCAGGACTGTATATACACAGTTGAAGTTGGAAGTTTACATACACCTTAGCCAAATACATTTAAACTCAGTTTTTCACAATTCCTGACATTTAATCCAGTTAGGATCACCACTTTATTTTATGAATGTGAACATGTCAGAATAATAGTAGAGAGAAAGATTTATTTCAGCTTTTATTTCTTTCATCACATTCCCAGTGGGTCAGAAGTTTACATACACTCAATTAGTATTTGGTAGCATTGCCTTTAAATTGTTTAACTTGGGTCAAACGTTTTGTGTAGCCTTCAACAAGCTTCCCACAATAAGTTGGGTGAATGTTGGCCCATTCTTCCTGACAGAACTGGTGTAACTGAGTCAGGTTTTGTAGGCCTCCTTGCTCACACGCGCTTTTTCAGTTCTGTCCACAAATTTTCTATAGGATTGAGGTCAGGGCTTTGTGATGGCCACTCCAATACCTTGACTTTGTTGTCCTTAAGCCATCTTGCCACAACTTTGGAAGTATGCTTGTGGTCATTATCCATTTGGAAGACCCATTTGCGACCAAGCTTTAACTTCCTGACTGATGTCTTGAGATGTTGTTTCAATATATCCACATCATTTTCCTTCTTCATGATGCCATCTATTTTATGAAGTGCACCAGTCCCTCCTGCAGCAAAGCAACAACATGATGCTGCCACCCCCCGTGCTTCACGGTTGGGATGGTGTTCTTCGGCTTACAAGCCTCTCCCTTTTTCCTCCAAACATAACGATGGTCATTATGGCCAAACAGTTCTATATTTGTTTCATCAGACCAGAGGACATTTCTACAAAAAGTACGATCTTTGTCCCCATGTGCAGTTGCAAACCGTAGTCTGGCTTTTTTATGGCGGTTTTGGAGCAGTGGCTTCTTCCTTGACGAGCTGCCTTTCAGGTTATGTCGATATAGAACTCTTTAACTGTGGATATAGATACTTTGTACCTGTTTCCTCCAGCATCTTCACAAGGTCCTTTGCTGTTCTAGGATTTCACACCAAAGTACTTTAATCTCTAGGAGACAGAACGCGTCTCCTTCCTGAGCGGTATGACGGCTGCGTGGTCCCATGATGTTTATACTTGTGTACTATTGTTTGTACAAATGAACGTGGTACCTTCAGGCGTTCGGAAATTGCTCCCAAGGATGAACCAGACTTGTGGAAGTCTACAAATCTTTTTATGAGGCCTTGGCTGATTTCTTTTGATTTTCCCATGATGTCGAGTAAATGGGCATTGAGTTTGAAGGTAGGCCTTGAAATACATCCACACCTCCAAGTGACTGAAATGATGTCAATTAGCCTATCAGAAGCTTCTAAAGCCAGGAATCTTCCGAGCTGTTTAAAGGCACAGTCAACTTCTGACCCACTGGAATTGTGATAGTGAATTATAAGTGAAATAATCTCTAAACAATTGTTAGAATAATTACTAAAACTCTGACTTAAACTGTACATATTCATGTACATTATATCATATCAACTGCAATATTGCTAGTAATTCTTGGACCTAACTTACGTAGTCATTCACTCAGGAATGCATATTAGTATCCTGTCAGTTGTATCTTTTGTCATTGATTTTAATATATTGAATGTGCAATACGTGCATTTATCTGTAATTAAACCCTGCACTAAGGACTGTATTTTAAGGGAATTACTATTATTACCCTAAATTATATCATACACACATTTAGCTATTTAAGTATCTCTTCCTGTCATTTACCTGTACAGTTAATGTAACCATGCAAATATTCACTTCTGTTCATTTAACCAGACTGTATATTAAGTAAACTATTATTACCTTCACTTATATCATACGCACTTTTAGCTATTTCTCTGCCATTGACCTGTATAGTATAGTTAACCATGCAAATATTCCTTATATATTTATATCAACTTGCAATATTTGTCTAATTTTTTCACCTAACACTAACAATGTATAGTGTACATATTCACTCATACTATGCAATGCCTTTTTATAGCTTTTTGCACTCCAGACTTCTTGTATTTTTATACTTTTTCATACTGCCGCTCTATGTATCATGTGTCTTTTGTGCATTTCGCACCTGCCCTGTGTTTTTTCGTAGATGCTTGAAGAAATGTCCCCTCTGGGATCAATAAAGTACCTATCTATCTATAAGGTGAGTTCCCCCTACATTGCAAAGCACTTTGAGCATCTGGAAAAGCGCTATCAATTGCTTTTCTTTGTCTCAGTCCTACTCTAAGGGTCATGGCCTCCAGTTCTTAGTCACATACTGAGGATAACCTGGTTGCAACTTTGTCTGAGTCAACATCAAATGAGCTAGCTAAAGCAGATATGCTAGACTGGGAAGCAGGTATTTCCATCTTTATCTTAACGTAGCCTTGCCAGAACCATACAAATTACCCAGTAGCGTTAAGTACTTAAGTAGTACTCTAAAGTATTTTTACTTAAGTAGTTTTTGGGGTCATCTGTACTTTACTATTAATATTTGACAACTTTTACATTCCTAAAGAACCAAAAGTACTCGTTACATTGTGAATGCTTAGCAGGACAGGAAATGGTCCAATTCACGCACTTATCAAGAAACATCCCTGGTCTTCCCTACTGCCTCTGATCTGGCGGATTCACTAAACACACATGCTTAGTTTGTAAATTATGTCAGAGTTGGAGCGTGTCCGTGGCTATCCATAAAAATAATGTGAAAATGTCTGCTTTGCTTACAGTTTTTCTGAATTGCTAAAACACTAAACCCCATTCTCTGAACCAAATGCTCAGTGGCCTAAACCCATTTGTCGAATCAATCACTCTTTTGGCAAAACTCTAAACACATTCTCACTGTGATGCACTTGTGTTACAAAATGGTAAACACTTGGCAAAAGTTAACTACAACACAGTTGTCAGCGTTATTTATTTAACCTCTAACTAGGCAAGTCAGTTAAGAACAAATTCTTATTTACAATGACGGCCTCCCAGGAAACAGTGGGTTAACTGCCTTGTTCAGCGGCAGAACGACAGATTATTTACCTTGTCAGTTCAGGGATTCGAGCCCAACGCTCTAACCACTGGGCTTCCTGCCGACCATCTTCTACACACAACGACTCCATTGTTCACACTTGTTTCTAATGATGTGATCAAACATTCAGAGAAGAGAACAGGTCATTGATCCTCTGTGGCCACCGTAGTCAGGACATTCAGAGAAGAGAACAGGTCATTGATCCTCTGTGGCCACCGTAGTCAGGACATTCAGAGAAGAGAACAGGTCATTGATCCTCTGTGACCACCGTAGTCAGGACATTCAGAGAAGAGAACAGGTCATTGATCCTCTGTGACCACCGTAGTCAGGACATTCAGAGAAGAGAACAGGTCATTGATCCTCTGTGGCCACCGTAGTCAGGACATTCAGAGAAGAGAACAGGTCATTGATCCTCTGTGGCCACCGTAGTCAGGACATTCAGAGAAGAGAACAGGTCATTGATCCTCTGTGGCCACCGTAGTCAGGACATTCAGAGAAGAGAACAGGTCATTGATCCTCTGTGGCCACCGTAGTCAGGACATTCAGAGAAGAGAACAGGTCATTGATCCTCTGTGACCACCGTAGTCAGGACATTTAGAGAAGAGAACAGGTCATTGATCCTCTGTGACCACCGTAGTCAGGACATTTAGAGAAGAGAACAGGTCATTGTTCCTCTGTGACCACCGTAGTCAGGACATTCAGAGAAGAGAACAGGTCATTGTTCCTCTGTGACCACCGTAGTCAGGACATTCAGAGAAGGTCATTGTTTCTTTTGGTCATTGAAAGTTTCCTATATACACATTTGATTCAGTACATCACTTTGTCAATAAAGGGGGCTGGGGAAAAAAATTATACTTTTCACACCATACAATATTTTACGTATAGAAGTAATGTCCATCACTATTTTACTGTATGTGTACAGTTGTACATTTTCCCTTTTTGTAGAATTGCAAGACGACCACAAGGGTGGAAGGACTGCTATGTTCTCCCAACAGCAAGGGTGGAGGACTGCTATGTTCTCCCAACAGCAAGGGTGGAAGGACTGCTATGTTCTCCCAACAGCAAGGGTCGAGGACTGCTATGTTCTCCCAACAGCAAGGGTGGAGGACTGCTATGTTCTCCCAACAGCAAGGGTGGAAGGACTGCTATGTTCTCCCAACAGCAAGGGTGGAGGACTGCTATGTTCTCCCAACAGCAAGGGTAGGAGGACTGCTATGTTCTCCCAACAAAAAGGGTGGGAGGACTGCTATGTTCTCCAACAGCAAGGGTGGAAGGACTGCTATGTTCTCCCAACAGCAAGGGTGGAAGGACTGCTATGTTCTCCCAACAGCAAGGGTGGAAGGACTGCTATGTTCTCCCAACAGCAAGAAGCTCTCATTGTTGATACGGTCCTTCAAAACGATGCCATCCGACAGCATGAAACACAGCAAAGAGTTGTTGAACACAACGTAAACTTTGAAGGAATCAACAGTCAGCCTTTCTACCATTGACTGTGTCCTCCAGCACAACAGGCTACGCATGAAGCAGGTGTACAGAGACCCTTTGAGTGCAACTCAGAAAGGGTCAGAGCTACAATTTCAGTATGTGCAAGTAAGTGTACACTCAGACACTTTCAGCGCTGATACTTACAGTACAATGCTATGCTACTAGCCTACTGTTACTGTAAACTGCACTATATTGTAGTGTATGTAAATCAGGAGTGCATTCCATGGAAAGGCCCCATGAATACATTTTTGTAGATGAAGCAGGGTTCAAACTGTCGAAGAGGAGGAGAGGCAGGAACATAACTGGCCAACGTGCCATTGTGAAAGTCCCTGGCCAGCGTGGTGCCAACGTGCCATTGTGGAAGTCCCTGGCCAGCGTGGTGCCAACGTGCCATTGTGGAAGTCCCTGGCCAGCGTGGTGGCAACCTCACCCTTTGTGCAGCCATAAGTAATGGTGGGGTTCTCCCCAATCATGCAACCCTGGGACCATATAACGCTGAACATCTTCTTACATTTCTGGGTGGTCTACAGGATGTTTTGTTTGAGCAAGAGCAGCAGGAATCATGAGCAGGAAATGCATCCTGTCTATGTCCTGGTTTGGGACAATGTTAGCTTTCACCTCTGCGTCCGGATACGCCAGTGGTTCAACATCAACCAGCCATTCAGAAACGTTTGCCTGCCACCATACAGCCCTTTCCTCAACCCAATAGAGGAGTATCTCTGCGTGGCGCTGGAAGGTCGATGACCGAAACCCATTTACCAGGGAAAACCTCTTACAGGCAATGGAACTGGCCTGTGGTGACATAGGTGTGGAGTGTTGTCAAGGCTGGATCCGGCACACCAGAGGGTTTTTCCTCCGTTGCCTGGCAACGTTGCCTGTGATGTGGACCAAGTCCTCTGGCCGGAACCAGAACAAAGACGAGATGCTGAGGCAGAATGAATCTCTCATTGACTTTGATTTTGCACAACATTTTGGAGTGTACTGTAATGGGCTTTTCATTTAGAGTTTTCTTTGTTCTTCGGCCTTTTGCAGTTGGACTACTGTGTTTTTATGCAAGTGCTGAATATACAGACATTCAATACTGTATTACTTAGAGTATACAATATATTCACTGTACTAAGTTGTGAATACTATACTTTGTTTTAATTGCAAAATGCATTTACTATTTAAAAAAAATAATTTTTCCTAGATGATATATATTATAATTATTTATATTCCTATAAATATATTTCCTGGATGCTGCGTTCTCCATTTCTGATGTAGTGTCTAATGAATGCTCTGTAGTGTTTATATATTGACTGGCTGTGTGTATGATCTGAAAGCATTGTTTGATTTTGAGCACAGATTAAATGGTTTTGAGGAGATTGTTTGATTTTGCCAGAAGAGTCAGGGGTTTTGTGAATGTAGTTTGAAGACTTGGTTTTGTGTTTAAAGTTTTGAGAAAATGGGTGAAGGTTTCAAGAAAGGTGTCTTAGCAATCAAGAAACTTATAAGGAATAGTACATCATTTATACTTTTGATACATTTCAGCAATTAATTTACTTTTTATACTTGAGTATATTTAAAACCAAATACTTTTACTGGGTGACTTTCACTTAAGTAAAAGTAAAGAAAATGACTCAATTATCACTTAAGTAAAAGTAAAGAAAATGACTCAATTACCAAGAAATGACAGGTCTATTATTTCCTGTGACGTCCATGAAGGTGGGTTCCAGAACTGATATAATAGACTTGGGAACCAGGCTACATTGATAGTGGGCTCCAGTACCTGAACGAAGAAGATGAAGTGTTTGAAGGAGGTGTTGAGGTGGGCCTCCTCCTGCAGCTGCATCACAGAGTCAAAGTGCTGGTGGTAGATGTGAGTGTAGACCCTGAACAGGCGCTTCAGGATGGTCTTGGCCACTGACATGAAGTTCCGCTTGAACGGGACACCTTGAGGGCAAAGACAAGTGTACAAAGTTTGCAGATTAAACAGAGATGGGGTATAAAAGATCTTCTGATAGATTATGTTGTCAATTTACTAGAAATGCAATGTGAAAGATGATTATGACAGACATGAACTCAAACCTATCTTAGATGGGAAGAGTGTCTCATCATCGAGCTGGTCCTGCACCCAGGTCATCAGGTAATCAATGTACTTGGGAGCTGAGCATTTGATCGGCTTTTTGATGTTGGTTCCATCTGCCCAATGATACTCATATCTACAGAAGAGAAGATTCATGAATGGCAACTATTATTATGACACATCATTTTTTTTTTTTTTTTTTAAAGGCAAGCAAGCGCACGTACCTACACAACCACACCCACACTTACTTGGGCCCAGCAGACATGACAGGACAGCTCTCTTCAGTGCAGAAGTCTGTTATGGTACCATAGAGCATGTTGATCTGGTTGAAGAAATCTACAGCTGTGGAAATAAATAAATAACCAGGACATGTGGCATCATGGGACACGTTAGCTGAGCTTCAGAGCAACATTCATATTGAAGGAAATTAAAGTGCTAGTGTGTGATCTCAGATCTACGGAGGGTGTTGGCAGACATGAGGCACAAAGGCACTCTCACATTCCTCCACCCCTCCAGAGTCACCTCTCCCTATACGCAGTCTACTGCTAATTAAATCTTGCTCAGGGTGCCCAAATAGCTAGACACCCATGCATTCCTCTCTCAAACGCACATGAAACACACCGAAGTCAGTAAATTAACAATGTTGTGTGTGTGTGTGTAAGAGAGAATGTGTTTGCCAGAGGATGTGAGACATCCGCCAGACAAGTCATTGGTCTTGGTGGAAGACCAGAGACAAAGCACGGACAGGAGTGGACGATGAGCTCTGTTTAACAGTCAAAGTAGTTTAGGCCTACTATGTTAGTATTGTTTATTGGATACGGAAGTAGACTAGTTCCTTACTGTTGACAGCCACCCACTCGTTCAAGTCTTCCCCATCAGGCAGCATGACAGCCATGCGTAAGTTCCCACTGCCCAGTGTAGCCTCTGCATGTTTCAACAGCTCATACTGGTGAGATCCCTCTGGGATGTTCTTCTTGGGCTTGAAGGTCTTGGATGACCGATTGCCACTGTGGGAGAAATTAGAATGGAAAGACAATGAGTTGGATCAAGTGTATGTATGTATGTATGTATGTATGTATGTATGTATGTATGTATGTATGTATGTATGTATGTATGTATGTATGTATCAGAAAGGGAGATAAGAGAAGTGAAGTAGGGAGTGATACAGTAGAGAATGATACAGTAGGGAGTGATACAGTAGGGAGTGATACAGTAGAGTAAGACAGTAGAGAGTAAGACAGTAGAGAGTAAGACAGTAGAGAGTAAGACAGTAGAGAGTGATACAGTAGAGAGTGATACAGTAGAGTGAGACAGTAGAGAGTGAGAGAGTGATACAGTAGGGAGTGATGCAGTAGGGAGTGATGCAGTAGGGAGTGATGCAGTAGGGAGTGATGCAGTAGGGAGTGATGCAGTAGGGAGTGATGCAGTAGGGAGTGATGCAGTAGGGAGTGATGCAGTAGAGAGTGATGCAGTAGAGAGTGATGCAGTAGAGAGTGATGCAGTAGAGAGTGATGCAGTAGAGAGCGATGCAGTAGAGAGCGATGCAGTAGAGAGCGATGCAGTAGAGAGCGAGACAGTAGAGAGCGAGACAGTAGAGAGCGAGACAGTAGGGAGCGATACAGTAGGGAGCGATACAGTAGGGAGCGATACAGTAGGGAGCGATACAGTAGGGAGCGATACAGTAGAGAGCGATACAGTACGGGGCGATACAGTAGGGGGCGATACAGTAGGGGGCGATACAGTAGGGGGCGATACAGTAGGGGGCGATACAGTAGGGGGCGATACAGTAGGGGGCGATACAGTAGGGGGCGATACAGTAGGGGGCGATACAGTAGGGGGCGATACAGTAGGGGGCGATACAGTAGGGGGCGATACAGTAGGGGGCGATACAGTAGGGGGCGATACAGTAGGGGGCGATACAGTAGGGGGCGATACAGTAGGGGGCGATACAGTAGGGGGCGATACAGTAGGGGGCGATACAGTAGGGGGCGATACAGTAGGGGGCGATACAGTAGGGGGCGATACAGTAGGGGGCGATACAGTAGGGAGCGATACAGTAGGGAGCGATACAGTAGGGAGCGATACAGTAGGGAGCGATACAATAGGGAGCGATACAATAGGGAGCGATACAGTAGAGAGCGATAACGTAGAGAGTGATACAGTAGAGAATGATACAGTAGAGAATGATACAGTAGAGAATGATACAGTAGAAAATGATACAGTAGAGAGTGATACAGTAGAGAGTGATACAGTAGAGAGTGATACAGTAGAGAATGATACAGTAGAGAATGATACAGTAGAGAATGATACAGTAGAGAATGATACAGTAGGCTACTCATTTGATTAAAGGAAATTATTATGTAATAGAAAATAGCATAATGTGATTTCAATAATGACAAACTGACCTCATACACCCTCTGAATGAATAAATAGCAACATGCCCTCTTTAATACAGTCAACTAACAGGCAATTGAGCTTTCAATTTAACATCAGCTAGATAAGATTTTAATCCCAGTGTTTGACAAAGAACTCAGAATGTAAAACGACGACTCTTATCTAACTAGATAGATCTGGCTACCTAACTAGATAGATAGATCTGGCTACCTAACTAGATAGATAGATCTGGCTACCTAACTAGATAGATAGATCTGGCTACCTAACTAGATAGATAGATCTGGCTACCTAACTAAGACCCATTATCTTATCTAACTAGATAGATCTGGCTACCTAACTAGATAGATAGATCTGGCTACCTAACTAGATAGATAGATCTGGCTACCTAACTAAGACCCATTATCTTATCTAACTAGATAGATCTGGCTACCTAACTAGATAGATAGATCTGGCTACCTAACTAGATAGATAGATCTGGCTACCTAACTAGATAGATAGATCTGGCTACCTAACTAGATAGATAGATCTGGCTACCTAACTAGATAGATAGATCTGGCTACCTAACTAAGACCCATTATCTTATCTAACTAGATAGATCTGGCTACCTAACTAAGGCCCATTATCTTATCTAACTAAGGCCCATTATCTTATCTAACTAAGGCCCATTATCTTATCTAACTAAGGCCCATTATCTTATCTAACTAAGGCCCATTATCTTATCTAACTAAGGCCCATTTACTCCCATCTTGTTAGTTAAATTAATGCCACAAAACTACTAATGTTTTAGATGCACTACAGAGAGCCATATGTGAGTAGTTAACTATGATCTATTGCTAGATAACTAGCTATAACAGTTAACGTTAACTAGGTAGACTAACTAAACGTTAGTTATCTAGAAATGGTAAGTTAGCATTTTCTAACAAACCAACAGCTTAGCTAGTTACACTCCTGGCTTTACACGCTGTTAGCCAGCTAGCTGACTTAACCTAGTTAACTATGTGTTAGTTTA
The DNA here is from genome assembly GCA_023634145.1 of Thymallus thymallus. Lineage (NCBI taxonomy): Eukaryota > Metazoa > Chordata > Actinopteri > Salmoniformes > Salmonidae > Thymallus > Thymallus thymallus. The sequence goes on from CM042404.1 coordinate 31,304,851, forward strand.
ACTAGCGAACGTTAACCCAGTCAACAACGGTGGAAACGCGTTAACTTGAAAAGGCAGACACGTTGAACAAGCGAAACGGGAGACGAATACTCACAATAGAAAGCTCATGTTTCTCTCCGTTAATGTTCTAGAAGAAGAGCCTTCGTTAAACCGTCGTGGAGAGTTTAGTGAACAGAACTGACAGTCCAGTCAGCAGAATCAGCCGCGGCGCGTCAAACTCTTACATCCGGCCTGAAACTAAACCTCGTGTTTGGTCATGAGTTCTCGCGATAGAAGCACATTCATAGTATTCTACTCTGACCAGCAGAGATCAGTGTTGAATCAAATATCATTTCAATATGGTTGAATCGTTTTTCATTGGTAGAACTGGTGCTCTCAAATTTATGTTATAAGCACCAACAGTAGCACTAGAATTAGAGGGATTATATTGAGATAGGCCTTAATTAATCCTACTTTTGAAGCACAACTCCTGGAGTAGTTTTGGTCCATTGCCTTCATGGGTTTTACAGATTGAAAAATTAAGGCGTTTACAAATTTCAATATGGTTCTTATTAGTCAGATTTATGTGTTGAGGATTTATACGATCTCTGACGAGAGACAACTATCCTTCATCTAAACTGTAAACTGGTCATCTGTGGTAGATCTATCTATCTATCTATCTATCTATCTATCTATCTATCTATCTATCTATCTATCTATCTATCTATCTATCTATCTATCTATCTATCTATCTATCTATCTATCTATCTATCTATCTATCTATCTATCTATCTATCTATCTATCTATCTATCTATCTATCTATCTATCTATCTATCTATCTATCTATCTATCTATCTATCTATCTATCTATCTATCTATCTATGTATCTAGTGTACAGAGAGATCCTCAGTACTTTGTTGAAGCACCTTTGGCCGTGATTACAGCCTTGAGTCTTCTTGGGTATGACGCTACAAGCTTGGCACACCTGTATTTGGGGAGTTTCTCCCATTCTTCTCTGCAGATCCTCTCAAGATCTGTCAGGTTGGATGGGGAGCGTCGCTGCACAGCTGTTTTCAGGCCTAATTCACCACAGGAAGTGAAAACACATTAGGTAGATTACTAAATATAATACCTACTGCTAGTAGTCATGTATTAATCAGTGCAAGAGGCGTAACTACAGTCCCTGGTTCGAATCCAGGCTGTATCACATCCGGCAGTGATTGGGAGTCCCGTATGACGGTGCACAATTGGCCCAGCGTCGTCCGGGGTCGGCCGTCATTGTAAATAAGAATTTGTTCTTAACTGACTTTCCTAGTTAAATAAAGGTAACATTTATACGCATGAAAACACTCTTGTCATTTATTGGTGAAGGTAGGGTGGGTTTGTAGAGCTGAGATGGAGAGTTCTGAAGTTGAGGAACCATGGGGCTTAGAATGCATAGTGTGGAATAATGGGGTGGTTTGCCATGGAATAAACATAAAATGAGGCTGCTGGTGTGTTTCTCCAGCCCTTGTAGGTCATTGTCACAAAGCGTTCCACAGGGATGCTGGACCATGTTGACTACAATGCTTCCCACAATTGTCAAGTTTGCTGGATGTACTTTGGGTGGTGGACCATTCTTGATACACACGTGGAAACTGTTGAGAGTGAACCCCTGCAACTTTGCAGTTCTTGACACAAACTGCTGTGCCTGGTACCTACTACCATACGATGTTCAAAGGCACAAATCTTTTGTCTTGCCCATTCACCCTCTGAATAGCACACATACGGCATCCATGTCCCTTTATCAACAATGATTTGAAGTGACCTCAATAAGGGATCATCGCTTTCATCTGGATTCACCTGACCAGTCTGTCATGGAAAGAGTAAGTGTTCTTAATGTGTTGTACACTCAGTGTATATCAATACCATTGTATCCATATTGCAGAATAATCACTTAAAGGGCTGACGGCTCCAGGTCTGATTGGCAGGCGTGTGTAAGCTGTTGTTCCAGCTCAGCTCATACCTGATTACAAAACCCTTCACACACTCCTTCTCTTAAATGACTGAAACAGACCAAAGCAGGAGAATGGTGTTCCGGCAATGTTCCCTCTAATAGTTTTAGGCACTGAGCAAATATTTGGTCTGCTGAGCACAAACCTGAACCTTTTCAAATTTCTATGCAACTTCGGCTCGCGTTTACTATGAAGACTTGAGGCTGTACCCGCTTTAATATACTGTTTTAACAGTGGCCAAATAGGCTACTGTGGCTATTTTGATCCTAATGTAGGCCTACCAGACTGGCCTACCATTAACAATGGAGAAAATGCATCCCATAACAGTTTAACACGGAAATAGCTGTTCCATCAATCAGCCAATGTGAGGTGTTCAACGTAGGCCTACACTCCATGAGACTTTGAAACAAATAAAAAATCATGCCGGGCTTGACATTAACTTGTTTATCCACTTGTCCTTCTTACAAGGTGACTGAACATTTTGTTGTGGTGTTTGATAGTGTTTCAGGAAGAGGGTCTCTGTTGTGTTTCTTTAAATAGCTGCAGCACTTAACCTTAAATTGAATCCTGTATACTATCAATATTTTACCAATACCTTATTGAGCTCATTTCTGGAGGTGGAAATAATATTTTAGATGGTTTATTTGAGTTTTTTCCTTTTCAAACGGCACCTGAACCAAAATGTGTTTCCACCCTGGACAGCAGATACAGCTTTAGGCACATTTATGTAAGATGATCTAGTCCATCCTGCTACAGTGAGTTTTAAATGAATTGGGATTCACAAGTTTGTTTTTGAGGTAAAGTTACTGTGACGTTATTGATGACAAATTGCAGAACCAGAAAAGGGGACCCCATCCCGCTAACCTTTCCCCCACAGCTCACAAATGTTCCAGAGGAAACACTGCAGCACAGATGTGTTTGATTTGAGAAGGACACTCCTCCCTCTTTTGCCTTAGACTGCTACACCGCGGCTCAGGTAATAGAAGTTCATTTTTAAGGGAGGTTGTATAGTTGCTTTGAGGAGACCCATCTCGTCTCGCTCTCTGTCCTCGCTCTCTCTGTCCTCGCTCTCTCTGTCCTCGCTCGCTCTCTCTGTCCTCGCTCGCTCTCTCTGTCCTCGCTCGCTCTCTCTGTCCTCGCTCGCTCTCTCTGTCCTCGCTCGCTCTGACTGTCCTCGCTCTCTCTGTCCTCGATCTCTCTGTCCTTGCTCGCTCTCTCTGTCCTCGCTCTCTCTGTCCTCGCTCTCTCTGTCCTCGCTCTCTCTGTCCTCGCTCTCTCTGTCCTCGCTCTCTCTGTCCTCGCTCGCTCTCTCTGTCCTCGCTCTCTCTGTCCTCGCTCTCTCTGTCCTCGCTCTCTCTGTCCTCGCTCTCTCTGTCCTCGCTCGATCTCTCTGTCCTCGCTCTCTCTGTCCTCGCTCGATCTCCCTGTCCTCGCTCGCTCTCTCTGTCCTCGCTCTCTCTGTCCTCGCTCTCTCTGTCCTCGCTCTCTCTGTCCTCGCTCTCTCTGTCCTCTGTATGTCTCTTTCTCCTGACCCAGGTATCCTCATCACCACCATCGCCTCCAAAGGGGAGCTGCAGAACTGGCCTGAGCTGCTGCCCAAACTCTGCCTCCTGCTGGACTCTGAGGACTACAACACCTGTGAGGTGAGAGACTAGACTAGACTAGACTAGGACACGGTCTGGGCTGGAAGGTCTGTGAGCTGAGCTATATGTCTATATCACTACTGTGAGGTGAGGAACTATGTTAACACAGGACTGGGCTTCGCAGTGTGTCTGTGGGCTGATGTTTTCTGAACTGGCATAATACACTACTAGATATTGTGAGGACTATTTTATATGGGAGTCATACTGAGATCAATGTATTTTTTACAGATGAACCCTGAATTACAGAAATGACAGAAAATACACACATCCAATTCTAAATAGAAAATGCAGCAGAAAGGGAACAATCAGCTTTCTGAATTAGCCTAGAGGAGACAAATTATCACATTTAAAGAACGTTGTGAAGATTGTTCCAAAAATAAGTTGCAAGAAAACTAAAAGCTGATTTACCTAAGGAATGTCCAGAGTTGGCCATCCCTGATTCCGGGCGTGGTGACTCGTATGTCTAAAGTTTAGTAATGATATTAAGTACAGTGGGACTTTTTGTAGACTAGACTATACAATCGTGTATCAAAAATAGTAGGATGGGACGATGTCATTCCAGACATCACCCAACCCTAATGCTAACTCCACACAGGTGTCTGTCTCTCCGACTGCCAGTACAGCAGTCACTATGACCGCTGACTGCGTCGGATCCCATCCTGTTCTCTCCTCACGTCAGTCTGAGTGGCCCTCTATACGCCTCTCTACCCCTCCCTCCCTCTCTCTCTACCCCTCCCTCTCTCTCTACCTCTCTCTCCTCTCTCTACCCCTCTACCTTTCTCTCTACCCCTCCCTCTCTCCTCTCTGCCCCTCTCTCTCTCTACTTCTCTCCTCACGCCCCTCGCTCTATAAAAAGACCAGAGCAGGTGTGTGCGATGTCACCTCACACTTATAGAATGTTGGCTGATGGCTTTATTTAGCTTTTGCTGGAGAGCAGTTTTTACTGTGGGGATTATCAGCCGCCGGGCGGTTGGAAGGTGCTTGTGTGTGTTACTGTCGACTGACTGAACAACCGAGTGTAGCTCTGGCTGGTGCCGACTCATTCACACTGTAGTGTATACTCTACCATGTTGTGTCTTAACACAGCTTTCTAACTGAGAGGATAAAGGAGTATTATTAAAAGTAGTACTTTATTTAACCCCTTTCTCTCTCCTCTCAACAGGCTCTGATTCTTTTGCATTGTTGTCATTCTTGCACAATTCCACAGCAAGGCACGTACAAGGACTGTCCAGGTTCATTGGAATACGCTCTTAGTCTGATCTGACTGCCCTCCCACACACACACACACACACACACACACACACACACACACACACACACACACACACACACACACACACACACACACACACACACACACACACACACACACACACACACACACACACACACACACACACACACACACACACACACACACCTGTCCCAGTCATCAGAAGCTGCACAAAATAAGTCTGTAAAAACAAATGAATGCTAGCTAAGTTTTTTCCTTGCTGGACCTGCATTTGTATCCAATGTCAGTTTGTGTGGTTGTTTAGCTTTCTGTAACGTTAGAAGTAGTTAGAACTAGTATGTTCTGATGGTGCAGTGCTTTAGAGAGGTTAAAAAGGTTAGAACTAGTATGTTAATGTATGAAATAAATCATTTTCTCTACTGTTATTCTGACATTTCACATTCTTAAAATAAAGTGGTGATCCTAACTGACCTAAGATAGGGAATTTTTACTAGGATTAAATGTCAGGAATTGTGAAAAACTGAGTTTAAATGCATTTGGCTAAGATGTATGTAAACTTCCGACTTCAACTGTAATGTATTTCTCACCTCATGAATATTGAGTTCATGGCACCTCTTTACAACCAGAGTAGGCTATAGTTAGTAGGGTTTAGCTCCGGAAGGACATTAGGCTACATTTACAGAATGATTAATCAATTACACTACATAGCTATCTAGCAACAATATCATATTTAGTGTTAGTAATCTAGCTAAGTGTTTTGAGTTCCCACTTCATCAGGTGGTGAATAATATAACCTATAGGCCAATATGGACAAAGATGTCAGCAAATTCTCTGAAGCGCCAAAAAGAAATGGGATAATTCTGGATCCAACGTCAAAGGTTTGCCCATCAAAATATAAATGATGCATTTCCAGAGTGGGCACATTTGCTATGTAACGCAACATTTGTTCTGACAAAACCATCAGTAGAGTTAAAAATGTGATCTCTGGTGGGAAAATTCGCATATTGGTTTTTATGCAGATTTTAGAATATTAGCATGAAAATCTGTCGCCAATTGGATGGAAAACTAGCTACAGAGTAAGAATCTGGGAGGAGTTTAAAAAGCGAGCGAACCCTGTAAGTGTACAGTCTTGGCGTGATTAACTGAGGTTTTTCTAGCTGTATTTCCATTGAAGTGAAGTTGAAGTGTTGAGCAGCATCAGTAGGTGACGGTGAGGCCTTAACTGACATTTATGAGTGTCTCCCAACCTCACTTATTGCTAAATGCTTAGAGTTTTCATACGGTTAATTTGACAAACAAACAGATAATAATAGCTAGTCTCCTTTGCTGGTTGAGGAAAGAGCTAATCCTACCCTAAACAGTTTTGTGGTGTTGAAATGTTATTGCACCTACACTTAGCAAACAAACCTTCGGTTACACTCTGCTCTTATTTAGAAGCTCTATTCGAATTGGAAACTGTGCTTGGGAAAGCCAAAATGGCCACCCAACATAAACTAGAACCACTGAGCCAAAATGAGCGAGAAGTGTAACCTGCTTAACTAATTTAAGCAGGTTATATTTGTATATGTTGTTCTGTTTGTCAGTTTATGTGTTGTTTTTAGTTACTGTTTTTTTAAATGTGTGTGCGTATCTGCCAATAGATGTTGAATGTTGTATAGTTAAAGGATGGCAAATGTTTGATGCAGGATATGTGATGGATTGATGGCGCCATAGCACTATGCTGTAGAGCTCAGACCACTGACATTCGGTTTTAGTATGATACATTGAAACATAAACCTCTTTTTCCCCTAACCAATCAAAACATTCAGAAATATATTCATGTTGATTATCTTACAGCTCACCAATTTGATCATTCAGAGCACTTTTAAAACACACACACATAAAGTCACATCAACACTAAACACAAAAATGGAGGTGATTGGGTTTGAGGCCATATATAGCTAAACTCCTCCCCGCCGCTCTCTTTTGAAACTAATCAGCCTATCCTGCACTGAACTGGATTTCTAGTGAGCCCATCTGCTTTCTACATGTCTCATTGGACTGTTCATGAATGCCTGTTTCTTAATGAGAATGTTGCATAGTTTTGTGTCTCTTAAACTTAGGTGCTCCTCTCTGCTGTGCTGGATACTAGTCTCCTTCCATGTAGTCGGCTTGGAGTAAAGTCATTTCTTTACAACCGAAAGAAAGAAAGTTAGTTTCTTATGGAAAGATGAACCTTTTTGTGAGTTTAAGGGAGATACCTTTGAAAGCTCAATTCCCAGCTGCCAACTTTGTGAGGAATAATAACCTTGTAAACATTCCATGCTGGCAGTTAACTAATGATTTCACATTCATTTAACATTTTGGAGAGAGGAGTTTGTTGCAAGAGAACAGAGGCCATTTCACCATTCATATTTCTGACGTCGAGCAGGCATGTTGCTGTTTGATTTCATATTGTGTTATCTAATTTAATGGAGAACACTTTGACGTTTGGTTTTTAGAGTGTCATACTACTAAATTCCTCCCCAGTAGAGAGCGCTGCAGTAATAATCAACACCACTGAGTTCTGCAGTTTATTATCATGCACAGATTCTGTTGATTTATGTTTCTGAGTTAGTTTTTTATTATTTATTTTTCTCCTCATTGCTCATGTCTTGGTTGGCGTTTGGTGGTGTATAACCGTGATTTCGTTACCTTAGCAATAACAATTGGTCGTCTTGGTTACATTTGTCCTCGAGAGGTGGCACCCATGCTACAGCAGTTTATAAGACCCTGGTGTGTATTATTCAATATTTTATTTAATTCATTTTCTCTTTCTCCACATCTGTCTCTCCCTGTCCTGTCTCTCTCTCTGTCTCTCTCTCTGTCTCTCTCTGTCTCTCTCTCTCTCCCTGTCCTGTCACTCTCTCTCTGTCTCTCTGTCTCTCTCTCTCCCTGTCCTGTCACTCTCTCTCTGTCTCTCTCTCTGTCTCTCTGTCTCTCCCTGTCCTGTCACTCTCTCTCTGTCTCTCTCTCTGTCGCTCTCTCTGTCTCTCCCTGTCCTGTCACTCTCTCTCTGTCTCTCTCTCTGTCTCTCTCTCTGTCGCTCTCTCTCTCTCTCCCTGTCCTGTCACTCTCTCTCTGTCTCTCTCTCTGTCTCTCTGTCTCTCCCTGTCCTGTCACTCTCTCTCTGTCTCTCTCTCTGTCTCTCTCTCTCTCCCTGTCCTGTCACTCTCTCTCTGTCTCTGTCGCTCTCTCTGTCTCTCCCTGTCCTGTCACTCTCTCTCTGTCTCTCTCTCTGTCGCTCTCTCTGTCTCTCTGTCTCTCTGTCTCTCCCTGTCCTGTCACTCTCTCTCTGTCTCTCTCTCTGTCGCTCTCTCTCTCTCTCCCTGTCCTGTCACTCTCTCTCTGTCTCTCTCTCTCTCCCTGTCCTGTCACTCTCTCTCTGTCTCTGTCGCTCTCTCTGTCTCTCCCTGTCCTGTCACTCTCTCTCTGTCTCTCTCTCTGTCTCTCTGTCTCTCTGTCTCTCCCTGTCCTGTCACTCTCTCTCTGTCTCTCTCTCTGTCGCTCTCTCTCTCTCTCCCTGTCCTGTCACTCTCTCTCTGTCTCTCTCTCTCTCCCTGTCCTGTCACTCTCTCTCTGTCTCTGTCGCTCTCTCTGTCTCTCCCTGTCCTGTCACTCTCTCTCTGTCTCTCTCTCTGTCGCTCTCTCTGTCTCTCTGGCTCTCTGTCTCTCTCGCTCTCTGTCTCTCTCGCTCTCTCGTATTTTCAGTTTCTCCTGAATCAGTTCGTAATCATTGACAATCATGTGACTAATCCTGTCCTCGTTTAGGTCCCCTCAGTCTGATTTAGTAGCACCTTCATGTATTTCATACATTATTGGTTTATTTATTTAACTTTTTTCTGTCGTTGTTAATTGTCGCTAACTAGTAATTAGTGCATGGGATCAGACTGTCACATGGAAAACAAACTGCTTCCTAAAAATTCCAGACGCATTCCTAAAAAATGGCCAAAAGCATTCCCAGATCATTCCCAAATCCCCCCTCTCGTCCAATGGTCCTCCAGCTGCATGTGCATCTCAGAATTCATATTAACTTCCTTTTAGAAAAAAGTTCATATTTAAAAAGTAATTGGCATTGATAAGGTGCTATAGCAAAGGCTTGCCTGAATGCCATATGGTACCGTTTTAGACAGAAATAACGTTCTCCTTACTAGAATGTGTTATATCTAACTAAGTAGTCTTTGTAAAAGTACTTCCTGTAGTATCAAATCTTTGTAATATCTAAATGGTTGTAGATTGAATTCACATGTATGGAGTAAAAATGGCATGTTGACTTTTTAATTAGTTCTATTTATTTATATATATATAATCAACAAAACCGTTTGAGCCAATATGTAGTATTTTTATATTTTGGAAGGTATTTTACTTCTAAATTACATATGTTTTTGAATTGTGTTAGAATGTATTAGTGAAAAGTAATAGTAATATGATATACCTATGCAAGTTCAAGGAAGTTATTGAATACAGTCCATGGTAACTTCAGTGCTATAAGGGTATTACAGTTTTTTACAATCACTTTGCTACTATTTTCAGAACCTTGATGTCATTTTTCAAAACTCTAGACACAAAACTCAAAACGGTTATCACTTGTAACACAGGCTGTCTAATGTTCAAAACATTGCATTGTGCATTCACATCTTTAAAGAAATCTTGCACAATCATTGGTTCAAAAACAAATTTACTGTGAAATACCATTGAAACATAACTATAGATCACCCACACACAAGCAACCGATAGTTTCACTGTGTCATTGTTCGTACAATCATTAAATATTGTAGAACAAAATAGGTGATACAGGTTTCATTATGGTACTACATGTACAGTAAATACATATCTGTAAAAGTACTGCAGTAGTAGAGAGAATACTACAGACACAGTGGAATCATTGAACAAAGTTTGTAATATATTGATTCAAAACACTACAGTACAATCACAACATAGGTTTATTTGAATCAAAGCAAAAATAATTAGCTATGAAATAGAAAAGAAAAGACAGTACTGTAAAACATCAAATGCAGTGTTCCTCAACTTGCTTGTACTGTAAGAAACAAAACAGGAGTGATTACTGTACTTCTACATTGTCATCAACTCTGTGTTGTGGATTTGGCCACAGGTTCTCATCTACATCACAATGGATGTTTTCATTAGCCAAACATCTTGGAAAAAACCTTCGGGCATGGCGAATCTTGGCCTGACACTGGTCTGCTGTGATGTCATTGCAGGCGTCATCCATGGCCTGGAGAAAAGTGACTTGTTCATGAGGGTGCCTATCATGAACCTTCCATCTCCATGCGGAGAAAAATTCCTCAATCGGGTTAAGGAAGGGAGAGTATGGGGGTAAATACAGGGTGGTAAATTGTGCATGGGCCTGAAACCATGCTTGCACCACATGAGCATGATGGAACCTGACATTGTCCCACACAATGACATAGGTCACACCTTCAGCTCTACAAACCTGATCGAGCTCATCAAGAAAGGTGACAAGGAGAGCTGCATTACATGGTCCAATATGAGGTCTGCGTCCCACCACACCATCTTCTGATATAGCCGCACACATGGTAATGTTGGCCCCACGTTGTCCAGGTACTTGGATGGTTGCCCGCTGGCCAATGAAATTCCGACCTCTCCTCCTTGTCTTGGCCAGATTAAAACCTGCCTCATCCAAATATATGAATTTATGATGGTCGTCATCAGCATCCAGCTCCATCACACTCTAAAAATACATTTTGGAAAGAGATTTAGAGATTACTGTACAATGTAGAATTTTTGGGAATGTTTTTACAACAGCCATCTTGAAACTGAACTTACCTGAACATACTCAGTCCTCATTTGCTTCACTCTGTCTGCATTTCTTTCGAAAGGCACACGGTATAGTTGTTTTATAGATACCTGGTGCCTTTTCAGTATGCGTGCAATAGTCGGCAAACTTATGGATCCCACATTGTTGAACATGTCTTCATTGTCCAAGATATGCTGGCGAATTTCTGTAAGGCGAATATCATTTCTGTCCCGAACCAAATGGACCACAGCCTGCTCTTGTTGGTCAGTTAGAATCTTGCCTCTGCCTCTACTATTTGGCCTGGTCACAATTCTACAGGGAACATTAGAGTAAGAAGACACTTGGTCACATCACCTATTCTGTGATACACATTGGTATGCAGTCATTTGACAATTGAGAGTAGCATAATGTTTAGTGCATGCTGATAACTTACCGGTTCTCATTGCGGAAAGTTCTGATTATTGAGGCCACGGTTGACCTTCTGAGGTTTGGTTGTATCATTGTAGCCGCCTCAGTCATTGTCATGCCATGATTTATGACGTGGTCTACAACTATTGCCCGAATTTCATTGGACACTCTATGCTGTTGCTGCCGCTGTCTTGGTCCGTGGCCTTGTCCTCTACCAAGTTCCCTCACACCTCTCAAACGAGGCCCACGACCACCTCTCAGAAGGGGTGCCTGTCCCCTGCCATTCCTTTGATCAACACGTCTTCCTCGTCTTCCTCCCACTACTGCTTGACCTCCATTGTGACCTTGATCACCTGCTGGCTCCATGTTACGTATCACTATGCTCTTGCAATTGGATCCCAATCAACTCTTTATATACTCATTCCACAATGTGCACTCAATCATCAGTAACGAGTTGGCCGAATTGGACAAGCAATTACAAGGGCCTGCATCTATACAGTGCAGTACTGTCAATACTGTAAATAGTCTGAAAAGGTGGTACAGTATTTGGGACCATAGACACAGTGTCTGATGAAGCATTATGATAAAATATGAGGCTACATCCATGGATATTGTAGTCTAATTGGTTCATGCTCCACGCTAATTGGTGACAATGAATCTTGTTATCTTGAAACTTTCATGATTTACTGTAAACATGGAAGATTGTTTGTCTGTTTCCATACAACTATGCATTAAGAGTAATGCAACAGTTACTTATCATTTTGAGCAGTTGTATCAATTGATAGTTAGATCATTGTAAGGAAATGAATAGACACTCATTTGAAATGTAATGTGTGAATTGCCTTTTGAAATAGTAGTACTTTGATGTTAAGTTGTGTCATATTGAACAGGTGATTTTTGTTGAATGAACAAATGATCTAAGTTTTATGTGTATTGTATCCAAGCAATTGAGAAAAGGGTTAGAGTTTTGAAAAATGTGCATTTTGATCATTGGTTGTGAGTTTTGTGTCTAGAGTTGTGAAAAATGACATCAAGGTTCTGAAAATAGTAACAAAGTGATTGTAAAAAACTGTAAATTGTAATGCTATGCAGTACTTAGGCAGCCCTCCTGGCCTGGTGTAAAGAGTGGCTGTTCCTGTTCCAGGTGCACCTCTCTACGGAACAGGAGGAGTGGTGCAGGTGAGGAGTGGTGCAGGTGAGGCCCCTAGGCAACGCTGCCCTCTTGAGGATAACGTATAAACTGCACTTCTTTTTATGGCCCCATCATTTGAGGACTAAGACAAATAAAGGATCTGCATTGCTGGTTAGATGGCCCCATTAGTTAAGGATGTTGTTAGTTGGAAAACTGTTGTCTCAAGACAGACTTTTCCTCCAGGATTTTATATTCTTCTGTGATGCAGTGGCCTCATGGGTAAATCCAAAGGATGATCTGCGAGACATGTTTGGCAAGGTAAAAACGGATCGTGACTGTGGCCTTTTTTCAATTGGGCTAAAATTCCGTCCTCCCTCCTCCATGACTTGGAAACCAATAAGTGGTCGAGGAGAGTGTCAATTTGTTAGTAGGTGAACGGGAGAGTGTCCAGGTGGGCGAGGAGAACTGGAGGCGTTTCTCAGACCAGTTCCCTCTGCCTCTGGAGGAACGACTGGCGGCCTTCTACGGGGTCGCTTTCCATAGGAACACACCTGTTCAAGGGGGTACGTTAATGTTTAAAAATGGTTGAAAATCTAATTAGAGCTGATATCGGATCTAAGGCTCTTTCGTGTCTCCTCATTTTGTCAGCCACCTTATTTGAGCAAAACAATAAACAAGCAAAATAAAGTTGGTTTTCACACCACTTTACTTTTTCCACATTATGTTGTGTTACAGCCTGAATTTAAAATGGGTTAAATTTAGATTTGTCACTGGCCTAAACACAATACCCCATAATGTCAAAGTGGAATACGCTTCTTGCCATTTTTACAAATTTAATTTAAAATGAAAATCTGAAATGTCTTGAGTCAATAAGCATTCAACCCCTTTGTTATGGCAAGCCTAAATAAGTTCAGGAATAAACATTTATTTAACAAGTCACATAATAAGCTGCATGGACTCACTCTGTGTGCAATAATAGTGTTTAACATGATTTTTGAATGACTACCTCATCTCTGTACCCCACACATAGAATTATCTGTAAGGTTCCTCAATCGAGCAGTGAATTTTAAACACAGATTCAACTACAAAGAACAGGGTAGAATGTTTAATTTTATTTTGCCTTTATTTAACAAGGCAAGTCAGTTAAGAACAAATTATTTACGATGACTACCTACCCCGGCCAAACCTGGACGACGCTGGGCCAATTGTGCGCCTGTACAGAATAAAAATACACTGTATATACAAAACTATGTGGACACCCCTTTAAATGTGTGAATTCAGCTATATCTTTACTGAGTATAGGGTCTGAATACTTAATAAAGTACTGAGTAAAGGGTCTGAATACTTAATAAAGTACTGAGTAAAGGGTCTGAATACTTAATAAAGTACTGAATAAAGTGTATGAATACTTAAAGTACTGAGTAAAGGGTCTGAATACTTAATAAAGTACTGAGTAAAGGGTCTGAATACTTAATAAAGTACTGAGTAAAGTGTATGAATACTTAAAGTACTGAGTAAAGGGTCTGAATACTTAATAAAGTACTGAGTAAAGGGTCTGAATACTTAATAAAGTACTGAGTAAAGGGTCTGAATACTTAATAAAGTACTGATAAAGGGTCTGAATACTTAATAAAGTACTGATAAAGGGTCTGAATACTTAATAAAGTACTGAGTAAAGTGTATGAATACTTAAAGTACTGAGTAAAGGGTCTGAATACTTAATAAAGTACTGAGTAAAGGGTCTGAATACTTAATAAAGTACTGAGTAAAGGGTCTGAATACTTAATAAAGTACTGATAAAGGGTCTGAATACTTAATAAAGTACTGATAAAGGGTCTGAATACTTAATAAAGTACTGATAAAGGGTCTGAATACTTAATAAAGTACTGATAAAGGGTCTGAATACTTAATAAAGTACTGATAAAGGGTCTGAACACTGATGTAAATGTGATATTTTAAGTTATATTTTATAAATGTGCAAAAATGTCTAAACCTATGTTAGTGTAGATTTTTTTTGGGGACAATTTAATACATTTTAGAATAATGCTGTTATGTTATAAAATGTGGAAAAAGTCAAGCTGTCTGAATACTTTCCGAATGCAACGTTTGGTAATGTAGTGTATTCCAAAACATCCTGTTTTCAACAAAGCACTAGTACTAATGCAAAAGACGTGGCAAAGCAATTCACTTTTTGCCCTGTATACAAAGTGTTATGTTTGGGGCAAACCAGTAATGATCTGCCATCAGTGATTTGGATGGTGATTTGTAATGTCTGGTTATTTTTAATAATGGAAAAAAGACCTTGCACAATAAGCAAATATGCTGATGGCTTCTTACAGCTTTGTTTGCAAATTGAGGTCTTTTCTTTTGAAGATGGGGGGGGGATGCTTTATTAAAAATCTTAGTCTCTTTGTCATTTTTATTTTTTTCTAATGGTTTAAAAATAAAAAGTGTCCCACCAAACCGCGCTTCTTAACCCCCGCTCGCTTAACCCAGAAGCCAGCTGCACTAACGTGTCGGAGGAAACGTCGTTCAACTGACGACCGAAGTCACCCTGCAGGCGCCCGGCCCGCCACAAGGAGTCGCTAGAGCGCGATGAGCCAAGTAAAGCCCACCCACTCTTATTTACAATGACGGCCTTCCCCGGCCAAACCCTCCCCTTACCCGGACGACGCTGGGCCAATTGTGCACCACCATATGGGTTTCCCGGTCGTGGCTGGTAATGACACAGACTGGGATGGAACCCAAGGCTATAGTGACTCCACAAACACATGACCGCTGCACAACTTGGGAGTCCCTCTTAGTGCCCTTTACAGCACCAACCAGCCGCAGTAGAATGGCTTCTTTAAAGAACACCTCTAAAAATAGCCTGTGACTTTCATTTAACCATGAGAAAAAAAACTTTACTAGAATTGCCTTCACCGTTTTTGCTGAATGATGTAAGAAACTAGTGATGTATTTATATATATATATATATTGAATTTTATAGGCCCAGTGCAGTCAAACTTTATTTAACTGTGTTTTATATAAACTGTAATACTGTGAAAATGCTAAAGCCCTTTTAGTGTAAGATCTGTTTAAAAAGACCACCTGACGTTTTAGCCTGTTTTGGTGGGATGGGGTTTTGGCCTTCCGTGGTGACATCATCATGTGGTAAATTAGTTAATAGACCAATAAGAAAGAGGGTTACAAACCTCTCGGCCAATAACAGCTAGTTTTCAGTTTTTCCCCTCCCAGACAGTCCTAGCTAAATTCTTTCTTGAGAAATTGATCTTTGCTAAGAAGCTCTTTTTGTTTATTTTTAATTGAAAACAAAACAGTAAGGGCAGCAGATAACCTAGCGCTTAAGAGTGTGGGGCCAGTAACTAAAAGGTCACTGTTTTGAATCCCCGAAACCGACTAGGTGAGAATTCTGTGCCCTTGAGCAAGGCACTTAACCCTAATTGCTCCTGTAAGTGGCTCTGGATAAGAGTGTCTGCTAAATGACTAAAATGAACTTAATTGTTACCCAGAAATGATTTGATAGTGAGATAAGAACAGCTGCATTGGACCTTTTTTAATGTAAAATAATTTTTGGATCATGCAAAGAATCTATATTGTACTGTAGTAATTATGTAATGACATTTTGTATGATGTAGTGGATGTTAACGGTAATCACTGCTTGGATCTGGGACTGCTGTTTTTTATTACTATTTGAAATACACTTTAAATATAGTTTTAACCTGGTAAACATCAGGTCAGATCGACCAGCTAACCATTAACCCCATCGACCCCATACTTTCATCCACCACACACTATTTAGTAGTGAAGACAATTATAGGCGAGGTGGTTGTGTAGATGACAGTGAGTCATGACTTCAGTGTAATGTTCCTATGGAGGAGCCTATTGCAGCCTAGTGTACCCAGAGATATGTATTAATGGGAACTACATAGTCTGGGAAAGATCTAGAACACTGACATAGCATCACCAGTTTTTAGACTTTCTCAGAGCAATGTTTCTCTGTATCCCATTCATGCGATAATGACTGAACAATAGTCAGTAGTTAACAGGCACCAAGAGGTCCACCAAAGATAATAGCCCACATGACACAGCATCTGATATCTGACACAGAAAAGGATTGTACTAACTGCCCTGAAAGAGGTGATATGAGATACCCAGTGGTTCTAATGTTGTGATAAAACATTTTTGCATAGCCTGGTGACCTTGCCCAAATAGGCTGAGAGTCATCACAGCGATTTAGAACGTTAAAATACACTGAAAATAATTATTAACGTATCAAGTAAAGGGTTGGTCCCCTGTTTTAATGAGCTGAAATAAAATATCCCAGAAATGTTCAATACACACAAAAAGCTTATTTCTCTCTAAATTTGTTTCCATCCCTGTTAAGTGAGCATTTCACCTTTGCAAGATAATCCATCCACCTTACAGGTGTGGCATATCAAGAAGCTGATTAAACAGCATGATCATTACACAGGTGCACCTTGTGTTGGGGACAATAAAAGGCCACTCTAAAATGTGATGTCTCAAGTTTTGAAGGAGAGTGCAGTTAGCATGCTGACTGCAGTAATGTCCACCAGAGCTGTTTCCACATAAATTAATGTTAATTTCTCTACCATAAGCCGCCTCCGTGTCATTTTAGAGAATTTGGCAGCACGTCCAACCAGCCTCACATCCGCAGACCACGTGTATGGCGTTGTATGGGCTAGCGGTTTGCTGATGTCAATGTTGTGAACAGAGTGTCCCTTGGTGGTGGGGTTATGGCATGGGCAGGCATAAACCACAGACAACCAACACAATTGCATTTTATCGATGGCAATATGAATGTACAGAGATACCATGGCCCATTGTCATGCCATGCATCCGCCGACATCACCTCATGTTTCAGCTTGATAATGCACAGCCTCATGTCGCAGGGATCTGTATACAATTCCTGGAAGCAGAACATTTTCCAGTTCTTCCACGGCCTGCATACGCACAAGACATGCCACCCATTGAGCATGTTTGGGATGTTCTGGAATGACATGCACAACAGCGTGTTCCAGTTCACGCCAATATCCAGCAACTTCGCACAGCCATTGAAGAGGAGTGGGACAACATTCCACAGGCCACAATCAACAGCCTGATCAACTCTATGCTGCATGAGACAAATGATAGTCACTGAATGGTTTTCTGATTCACACCACTACTTTTTTCTTTTAAGTATCTGTGACCAACAGATGCAGTCATGTGAAATGGACATAATGAATGAATGAAACTGTTGCATGTCACGTTTCTTTTTATTCAGTATAATTCTAGAACCATTCTAGAATATCAGTGCAGAACATAAAGTGCTGTTTTTCTTGCCGCCATGGGTGGCGCTGTTTCTTCGTCTGAATTGTTCGAGGAATGAATTCAGTTGCCTTTCGCTGTGAAGGAGGTGGAGTCAGGAGGGAGGGAGGAGGTGGAGTCAGGAGGGAGGGAGGGAGGAGGTGGAGTCAGGAGGGAGGGAGGGAGGAGGTGGAGTCAGGAGGGAGGGAGGGAGGAGAAAGAGGAGCGTAGGGAAAAGGAGCAAAAGGCAAACAACGGAAACAGGGAGGACGGCGGAGCAATTGCCTGAATTTATATTAAAACAAGTAAATAGTTGCAGAGAGGAAATAAGAAGAACCCAAGATGATAACGCCCTACTTCCTAGAGAATTTCTGGGTAGGTTCTGCTTTTTATTTTATTTGTTATTTGCCGGGTTAGTAGGCTAAGATTTTTAGCTCAAGTCCCGCAAGTGGATGTGACAAAGACATGAACAAATATTATATTATTCTCTTCAACCAGATGTATGCGGGATCTTTCCGGTGAAACGGTAGGATCTAGGTCAACACGATGTCACCCCGTTCCCCTCGCTACTTTTCTCGGCGAATATAATTTTGTCACCCCGGGTATTGGGCCTCAATAATATCTAACATGACCGCTGAATTGAATCCACCTCTCATGCGGCCCATTGGCTGTTAAGGAGAGTCTTGGAATGTTTACGGTGTTCCGGTGGAGATGATTGGCCCTTTGTCGTTGTCATTCATAATCCCTAAGCGTCCGTTTCTTCCATAATGATGTTTCGGTGAGTCCAGATGTTTTAATAAGTTTGATGTAGGTTTATGCTAACTCAGTGGTGGTTACAATGTTGCAGTTTCCGTTACTGTGGAATGTTTTAAACTATTCTAATGGGTTTTCCCAGAGCGGTCGGTTCTGTTTTGACGTGGCTACGTTGTGACTGATTATGTCGTATGAAGGCCATTCCCATAAGGTCAACTATGTTTGTTTTGCATCACAATGAGTTACATGGTTAAATTGGACCCTTGTTAAAATGTAACCACATTTTTAAAGTTGAATTACTAATTTACTCCCTCTATTTAGAGGCTTCTTAGATGAATAGTTGTAGGGATATTTTTGTATCTGTGTTCCCAACCAGATCTTATGAAGTAGGTAAATTACATTTTGGGTTATTCTATTTTACACCAAGGTTCAACCACTTGCTTGACAACATGTTGTGGATTCAATATTTTAAGGAAGCTACTATTTGGTTTATAATGACTGCATAGGCCCTAGGTGTGAGTGCATGTATATCAACTGCACCCACTAGCCAGCAGATCTTACACATTCTCTTGCTTACAGCTGCACTACCGGATTGGAAAAGGTGTATTTGTTCAATTGAAACACCCCGGAGCCGGCACAATGAGGCTCGAAAACGTACCTCAATCCAGGGATGAGAAATGTTGTACTCCGAATTGTCCCATTATCCCAACTGTTACACCGAGAAGATTGAACTACTACTAGTTTTTTAGCAGTCGTTCAATCTTCTCTGTGTAACATTTGGGATAGTGGGACAATTTGGAGTACAACTCATTTCTCATCCCTGGATTGAGGCACATTTTCCTTGCCATATCTCGGGCTGGCTCCGCAGTGTCTTAATTTAAGCAAACGGTCTGTCTGACCCTGTAGTGCAGCTGTAAGCAAGTGTAAGGTGTTGGATCTGCTGGCTACTGCAGCCACCTGCTACTTTGACAGCCTAGGCTTTATGACAATGGACTTTGATGTTGTACATCACACACATACAGTAGGCCTACCATAACATGATGACAGCATTTCCCTGACTGAAGGACCCAGACGGACAGTGACAGTGCATGTGGTGTGTAATCGCTGGTGTTTGTGGTCACATTCCACAGATGTTTCTTGAGATTATAAGGAAGTGGCGGCCAAGGTGCGTCCCCGCTGTTCTGTTTCATAACAATCACAACAGTCAGCTTGGCTAACCAGACCCAGAAAAGAGGTCCTGCTGAGATGGAGCAGTACAGTGGAGAGGAAGGAGGCTAGAACTATGGTATACAACACTGTGATTAGCCTAGACTGTGATACAGTAGGCTGAAATTGGCTGTGACTGGTTGAACGCTATCAGTAAGGCTTCATTGTTGACAACAGAATTCATCTTGATGAAGATAATGTAAATACACACAGCACAGATGTTTTGAAGACTTGTATATATATATATTTTTATGTACTAGAGCAACGGGTATATGATACAAGGAAATTGGGTTCAGAGAGAAGAGCAAAAAGTGTATTTTTACTCTGCCACATCACAGTACATAGAGGATGACTGTGACAGCCTAATCTACACTGATAGTAGGCTACATGACGGATTGATCACTTTCAAGTCACTCAAGACAATTGGACTAATCTTGATGTAGATAAAAAAAAAATATATATATATATATAGGCTAAATACCACCACTGATTTCTTGAAGACTTTTTAAGAAATATATATTTTTGTGTACTTCAATGTACTAGAGAGTGAAATCAAATAGTTCACAATAGAAATCAAGTCATAAACTATGTGGGATGCTGGGCTGAAGGGAGTTGTAGTTTTCATTAAGCAAATATTCAACCTAGTTTAGCGCAGAAATGTGGTAATTAACTACAATGACCATAATCCATTGCACATGTTATTTCCGTCTCGGACAGCGATGGATTCACTTTTACGCTAGATAAACGTAGACCGCATAAGAGATGAATGTCCACAACACAAAGATGATGGAGGGGGATGGAGACCGTTCCTACGCAGGCTAGCCTAGCTAAA
The DNA here is from genome assembly GCA_023634145.1 of Thymallus thymallus. Classification (NCBI taxonomy): domain Eukaryota; kingdom Metazoa; phylum Chordata; class Actinopteri; order Salmoniformes; family Salmonidae; genus Thymallus; species Thymallus thymallus. The sequence goes on from CM042404.1 coordinate 31,325,137, forward strand.
TCTGATGACTAAAGACTGTAGAGTATGGGGAGCACAAAGAACGTTGGCTGGCTCCTACTTCCTGAGCAGAGACGAGACGATGACTTGAAGGAACGAAAATAATAGTCATCAAACAAAAAAAAACTGGAATCTTTTTTAATCATCGAACTGAACCGACCTCAAAAAACACGAATCGCTCAGCACTAGAGACTACTATATAATTTAGGAAATGACCAGCCAGTGAAATTATGATTCGAGACCTACCTGAATTTGTCCAATAGAAACTGTTTCGACTAATGCTTATACCCATTGTCACATTAGTTCAGTGTTGCATGGTATACCGAAACTTCTGTACTTTTTCGATACTAGAACATAAACGGTTTGGTACTAGAATGTGTTACTTGCGGTACTTCTGTCTCATGTTGTCTACTGATTGAGAGAGGATCAAGTCTGTCTATCAGCGCAGCCGATGTGCTCCCTAACGCAACACTGCGTGCAGAAATGTTGCAACTGTTAATTACTGTTTTCATAACAGTTTATCAATACAGTACAGGCTAGAACACTTTACAATGCAAGAAGATACCGGTAGCTTCCATCTTTGTAGGCTAATATTCCTTGCTAGTTTACAGCTGAAGCTAACATCAATTCACTACCCTAGGACTTCGTTTGTAATAATATAACACAAAATATGCTGTTTTTAAAGCAGATTGTCACCAAAAACCCTAGTAATTGCCCAAAACGTTATTCCTTCACTTCGTCTACTTCGCCTCACATCTCTTCGGTCTCTTTTTTTAAACTTTTTTTTTTTTATTAAGAACAAATCAATACAGAAAGTACATGGTGTATATAGAGAAGTATACATAAAGAATATACAACGGACAATTGGGCTAGGGGCGTATAATACCACATTACACAAGGACCTTAAGGGACATACACACACTTAATTCCAACAGCTTTTTTGTTAGGTGAGTATTTAATTTTCTTAAAATATAGTTCAATTTCTTTTTGTAAGGTAAGAAAATGTGGTGTTTTTGTTTGTAAATTTACATTTGTGAATATAAAATTTGGCCAAAACAATTACATGAATTACATAAAATTCTTTCAACTTATTTCTATCGTAGGTAAAGAATCCAAGCAGTACATCTCTCCACAATAGTGTAAAATCTTCATGAATGTGTTCAACTATAAATCTACTGATATCTTGCCACAGATTCCTTACATGAATACAATGCCAAAAAAGATGCAACACCGTTTCTGGGTGGTCATTACAAAAGGTACAATTTGAGTTTGTTTTTCTTAAACTTCTTCATATAGTGGTTGGCAGGATAGTATTTATGAATAATTTAAAAAGAGACTTCCTTAATGTTGTTAAAAAGGTACTGTATGTGTGGCAACATCCAAACTTTTTTCCAACCGATATTATCAATAAAACCGTTCCAATAAGGTATAGATACAACATCCTGCTGAAACAAGGTTGGTATAGCTCTTTTGTTGTTGAAAAACCAATCATTCCTACTGATGAGTCAACATGGTTAATGGGAGGTAGGTTCTGAGGGTCAGGTCTTGACACGTTCCTGAATAATAAGACACCTGAGGGAAAGGCATTAAAACATCTTTAGGCGTTACAGGGATCTTGTAAAGTGATAGGAATTCCTTTCTAACTAAGTAAAAAACCCTAGGATATGAATCACCAATAGGATATTATTTCAGAACCAATATTCTAAAAACAAAGTGTTTTTATACAATATATCCCGATTATTCCATATATAATATCTGTGTGGAGAAAAATGATGCTTATAAATGAAAACCTGCCGATGAAAAGCAGAGAGTTTCACTGGAACTGTCAATTTTATAATTGCAAACCAACATGAAGTTAAGGCCACCAAAAGTAGAGAAGACATTATGAGGGATAAAGTTCCACATAGAAGTGGGTCTTCTTAGCAGTTGTTTTATCCAATTGATCTTAAAACTATTATTTAAGGTTGTGAAGTCAAGAAAATTCAGCCCACCATACTCAGAAGTGTTCATCCTAATGTAATGGGTACGGTTTCTCCACAGGAAGTTGAAAAGCATCTGGTCTATCTCTCTGCTTATTTTACTGTCAAGATATAAAGATACCTTCAGCCTTGGTTATTAGGACTGTTCCTTTTAAAGATAGAGCACCATATGTTAGAGATACCCTCAGCCTTGGTTATTAGGACTGTTCCTCTTAAAGAGAAGTCCCTCTGTAGCCATTGATTTAGCTTCTTCTGGGTTTATTTTAATAAGAGGGTTAAAATGTAGTAAGCCTCTAGACTGCTGATCCTTAGTAATGGTTATGCCTAAATATTTAAGTTCTTCTTTCACTGGAATACCATAATATGAAGGTGTCACACAATCTTTGACAGCCAGGTCACATGTATTAATGTTAAGACATAGACCAGATGCTTTGGAAAAGGATACTATCACATTGATTGATATGGGAATTTTACTAGCGTGATAATGCATGTAATGCTTTTACTATAAAGGTGCATTTTATGGTGAAAACTAGAAACTCACACGCTGCTTATATATGCCAGTTAGGCTCTACACCTGTTGTAAAGCGGATTAATGTGCTTAATAAAAAGTGACACTTCAGTTGTGATACAAACCTTATCAAATCATATAGGCATATGGGCTAGGCTACATGAGGTGTGAGACTATGATTAGGAAAAAGTCAAAGAAAAGCATGTGTTGTTTCTTGCTTTAAGCTGGGCATCATTCTCAAGTAATAATACATCATTCACAAGTAATAATACATCATTCACAAGTAATAATACATCATTCACAAGTGATAATATATCATTCACAAGTGATAATATATCATTCACAAGTGATAATATATCATTCACAAGTGATAATATATCATTCACAAGTGATAATATATCATTCACAAATAATAATACATAATTTGCAAGTAATAATACATAATTTGCAAGTAATAATACATCACCCGCAGGTAATAATACATCATCCGCAGATAATAATACATCATCCGCAGGTAATAATACATCATCCGCAGGTAATAATACATCAACCACAAGTAATAATACATCATCCGCAAGTAATAATACATCACCCGCAAGTAATAATACATCACCCGCAGGTAATAATACATAATCCGCAGGTAATAATACATCATCCACAGGTAATAATATATCATTCACAAGTGATAGGCTAATATTGTCACCCATCACACTATTCTTGATTTAATCTTGTCTTTACAAATACTAAATCATATATATGTGTGAAATTAGTTTTGATATAGAATGGAACATTATTTTGCACCTGTCTCTAAACAGGGGCAGGGGAAAAATACATGTCATCTATGTACTTAAATAGCGAATGGAGGACGCTTTTCCTGTGGTTCATGTTCATGCCAGTCAGGTAGACTATACTCCTGTTGTAAAGAGAAGCAATGTGCTTAATTTTAGGACAGTTGATAAATAAATATAGTTGGCCTAGTCTATAGAAAGCTGATGGAATCCTCCTCTTTTTAATAGAGGCCATCACTCTGTTTTCTCACGCAATTGCATAGCCTGTAGAAATGTTGCGCGACATGAGCTCATGGTCTCATGAAGTGTTTGATTCGATTTTCAATTACATTTGCATTGACGTCAGAGTGATTAGAGGGACAATAGAGTGCTGAGTACCAGGCAGTTAGCAAGTTTGGTAGACTACTAATGACTAACAGCAGCATCAGAGCTTGGTGAAGCCTAACAGTGACGTGGAATTTGACTGCCTTCATGACTCGTGACCGCCGGTGTGGCGGTAATACGGTCACCGTAATAGCCTAAGGTACATATATCTTGAAGGCTGTGAGAGACTGAGACCCCAGCTATTCTCTCATCTCTCAAGCCAACCTTTGTGCTCAGCTTCCGAGAGGACAGTGGACGCAGAGATCAGCACTGTGGTTAAGATGCAGGTTACACACACACACACACACACACACACAGATATTTTCACTGACTCTTGCCCCTCATCTATCCATGCACATGCCCTGAATTTCAAATGTTGACACGACAGCATCTCTTCCCTCCAGCTAAACAAACAAGTGTTTTAGGAATGAACAGACAGTGTAGTGTCTGCTGTGTCACTGCTATGCTTCCCCTTCAATGGATTTGCTGCCCCTGTGTTTTAAATGAATCTGTTCCCTCTTTTCTTTCTGATTTTGTATATTTTCTACCAAACAGTAGTATAGTACAGTTGCAGCTGTACTGAAACACTACAGTTTTCAGTATTGTTTGCAGTCTACTGTGTTTTTTATATTGCGTTTGTTTGCATGCATAATGCTTTGTGTTCATGTACAGTAGACTCCATCTAAACCAGGAGCGTATTGAAGAGATGTTCAGATAGACATGTATTGTGCACATGGCTCTCTATCGTGTGGAATAGCTTTGTGTCGGCTCTAAACATGAGATTTCTGTCTGATATTTCAATATGTCTCACCCTACTGAATGTGAATACACCCCAGGCCAGGCATATAGCCTACTGCCCTCCAAGTGAACTGTCTGTCAGTAGATCAGCAGGTTTGGTTGAGAGAGCACTGTAGCTCTCTATAGCCCACTAACCCAGTGTTTGGTTCCCCTCAGCGTTTCATGGGACAATAAGATGGCAGCGCGATAAGCAAACAGTGTTAATCGAGCCAGCAGCCTTGGGACATGTTTCTCATCCTGTGTGTGTGTGTGTGTGTGTATTAGTGGAAAGGAAAGGGAGCTAGTGGGAAATGATTAGACCACACACCAGGAAGGAGTAAGCTGTGCTACACACTGAGAATTGTCAAAAAAAAAAAGACTGTTCACATTGGTTTGGGTTTTACTTTGATTAGCCTCAGATGTCGTTTAATATCCATCCAATATGGGATGGAACATGGTGAGATGACACAGGGCCCAGCTATATTACCATAGCTTCTGCCCTCTCCCTTACCGTAAAGAGCCACTGTCCAAATAATAAATGGCTGCCTTTGTTTGTCTAGCCCTTTATTTGTTTTCCTTCACTGAGCATTGAATCTGAGGTCATCACAAAATGTCATGTTAGATGGAGGACGGCTCCAGACTCTCTCCACCCCTGACTCTCTCGCTCGGCGAAGAGGAATAGAGGAGTTGGTTTCGTTTTGGGTTTTGGCCATGAGATGTATTTGTGAGGTCACCAAAAATGGGGCCTAGCCAGATGACAGTCTCACTCTCCCCTGGTATCTGGGGTTGGGACGTATAGGTCAACATTGAGTTAAGAAACGTTGGTTACACAGGCAACGATACTCTGAGTTGAGTCAATTTATATTTTACCTCACAAATAACGTAAATTACTTGTGCCCAGAGTTTTTCCTCGTCAGGTCACGTTGTCAGGAAAACTCCTGGCCCTATAGACATTTGTACTTTAGTTGCCTTTCCAAGTTGATCGTGTTCCTCTGATAACAGAAGGCTTCATTATGAATGGGGTGTGGTGGAGACGGCTGTAAAATATAGGCCCAGAATGGGAGCTACGTGATCATGTTATGACATCGAGGAGGAGGAGGCCTCACAGATACGCCCGTCTGTCCTAGAGTTTACACTACAACCTTGTGTATACTTACTTAACCATGAAACTCTCCAGTCCTACGTTTCATTCAGTTTCTGTTGGTTTGACATGTTGTGACAAACCTGCTGGCCTGCTCACCTCGCTGACGTTCTCTAGTCACGTCAGCCTCGGCGCCGTCGGCAGGCAGACATTCTGGTGATGTCACTCCCACCCATTTACAGAGGGGAAACCTTTTACAATATCTGTCTGGAGAGAGAAGGGGAGAAAGAGAGAGAGTCTTGTTAAGCTGTCACGCATACTAAGAGAGAGTCTTGTTAAGCTGTCACGCATACTAAGAGAGAGTCTTGTTAAGCTGTCACGCATACTAAGAGAGAGTCTTGTTAAGCTGTCACGCATACTAAGAGAGAGTCTTGTTAAGCTGTCACGCATACTAAGAGAGAGTCTTGTTAAGCTGTCACGCATACTAAGAGAGAGAGTCTTGTTAAGCTGTCACGCATACTAAGAGAGAGTCTTGTTAAGCTGTCACGCATACTAAAAGCCTTAGTGAGTTTGTACAGATGTTTTTTCATAGCTTTCACTTGGCCACTGTAAGTGTCCACCTGGGTTATAAGTACAGTTGGCCAACTAACTGCTCCAAGGCTTCTTTTGGCTTCATCAATGAAGTTTCCACTACTGAAGAATCAAAGGATATGTGAACATTTTATCTGATATTATCTGATCTAAATGTAGAAAAAAGTACAAAATAAGGTTCCTGGTCAAGCCTAGAGGAAGTGAAGAGAACCAGAGCTTGCCCTCTTGGCCTCATTATTTATTTACACGGTTATAACCAATGGTGATTCAAGGAATAGTTCCAAACAAGGATTTCAGATGTATTTATTTGAATGGACAAAATAAAAAAAAATCTGTTTTCCCACATCTTACAAATCAAATCATGAAATTTAGATGAGGATATATAGACCAATATCCATCCTGCCCTGCCTTTCTAAAGTTTTCGAAAGCCAAGTTAACAAACAGATAACTGACCACTTCGAATCCCACCGTACCTTCTCTGCTATGCAATCTGGTTTCCGAGCTGGTCATGGGTGCACCTCAGCTACGCTCAAGGTACTGAACGATATCATAACCGCCATCGATAAAAGACAGTACTGTGCAGCCGTTTTCATCGACCTGGCCAAGGCCTTCGACTCTGTCAATCACCGCATTCTTATTGGCAGACTCAACAGCCTTGGTTTCTCAAGTGACTGCCTTGCTTGGTTCTCTAACTACTTTGCAGACAGAGTTCAGTGTGTCAAATCGGAGGGCCTATTGTCCGATCCTCTGGCAGTCTCTATGGGGGTGCCACAGGGTTCAATTCTTGGGCCAACCCTTTTCTCTATATACATCAACGATGTCGCTCTCGCTGCTGGTGACTCTCTGATCCATCTCTACGCAGATGACACCATTCTGTATACATCTGGCCCCTCTTTGGATACTGTGTTTACTAACCTTCAATCAAGCTTCAATGCCATACAACACTCCTTCCGTGGCCTACAACTGCTCTTAAACGCTAGTAAAACTAAGTGCATGCTTTTCTATCGAACAATGCCAGCACCCGCCCACCGGACTATCATCACTACTCTCGACGGATCCGAATTAGAATACGTGGACACCTACAAATACCTAGGCATCTGGTTAGACTATAAACTCAACTTCCAGACTCACATCAACCATCTCCAATCCAAAATTAAATCCAGAATTGGCTTCCTATTTCGCAACAGAGCCTCCTTCACTCATGCTGCCAAACATGCCCTTGTAAAACTGACTATCCTACCGATCCTTGATTTCGGCGATGTCATTTACAAACTAGCCTCCAACACTCTACTTAGCAAATTGGATGTAGTCTATCATAGTGCCATCCGTTTTGTCACCAAAGCCCCTTACACTACCCACCACTGCGACCTGTATGCTCTCGTTGGCTGGCCTTCACTATATATTCGTCGCCAAACCCACTGGCTCCAGGTCATCTATAAGTCTTTATTAGGTAAATCCCTGCCCTATCTCAGCTCACTGGTCACCATAGCAACACCCACCCGTAGCATGCGCTCCAGCAGGTATATCTCACTGGTCACCCCCAAAGCCAACACCTCCTTTGGCTGCCATTCCTTCCAGTTCGCTGCTGCCAATGACTGGAACGAATTGCAAAAATCATTGAAGCTGGAGGTTCCTATCTCCCTCAATAACTTTAAGCATCAGCTGTCAAAGCTGCTTATCGATCACTGCACCTGTATATAGCCCTTCTGTAAAAAGCCCACTCTACTACCTCATCCCCATATTTATTTTCGTTTATTTTTCACTAATCTTGCACTCCAGTATCTCTATTTGCACATCATAATTTGCACATCCTTCATTCCTGTGTTAATGATGATAATTCTGTAATTTATTTCTACTCTATAGTCTATTTATTGTCCTACCTCCCAACCTTACTGCATTTTTGCACTACATTTTGCACTCTGTTTATAGATTTTCTATTGTGTTTTTGACTGTTTGTTTAATGTGTAACTCTGTGTTGTTGTGTTTTTTTTGTCGCACTGCTTTGCTTTGTCTTGGCCAGGTCGCAGTAGCAAATGAGAACTTGTTCTCAACTGACCTACCTGGTTAAATAAAGGTGAAATAAAAAAATAAAAATAAAAAAAATATTCTGGTCTGGTGGCTTTTCTCTTCCATTCTAGTTTGTCTGAGAATCACAGCAACCTACTTTTGGTCCTGTGTTAGAGTTGTGTTCTATGTATTGTTGGTCCTGTGTTAGAGTTCTGTTCTATGTATTGTTGGTCCTGTGCTTGTTGTATCAGTTGTACAAGTAGAATATTGTATTGTATCAGTTGTACAAGTAGCATGTTGTATTGTATCAGTTGTATAAGTTGTATTGTATCAGTTGTACAAGTAGAATGTTGTATTGTATCAGTTGTACAAGTAGTATGTTTTATTGTATCAGTTGTACAAGTAGTATGTTGTATTGTATCAGTTGTACAAGTAGAATATTGTATTGTATCAGTTGTACAAGTAGCATGTTGTATTGTATCAGTTGTATAAGTTGTATTGTATCAGTTGTACAAGTAGTATGTTGTATTGTATCAGTTGTACAAGTAGTATGTTGTATTGTATCAGTTGTACAAGTAGTATGTTGTATTGTATCAGTTGTACAAGTAGTATGTTGTATTGTATCAGTTGTACAAGTAGTATGTTGTATTGTATCAGTTGTACAAGTAGTATGTTGTATTGTATCAGTTGTACAAGTAGTATGTTGTATTGTATCAGTTGTACAAGTAGTATGTTGTATTGTATCAGTTGTACAAGTAGTATGTTGTATTGTATCAGTTGTACAAGTAGTATGTTGTATTGTATCAGTTGTACAAGTAGTATGTTGTATTGTATCAGTTGCTAATCATCAGCACAGCTTGAATAGGCCTATTGATTCTATTTGTCTGTCTGTCTCTCTCTCTCAGCCCCTCTTTGTCTCTCTCTCTCTCTGTCTCTGGAAGCTTTGAGCTCTTTCAACCGGACATTGTGGACGTCTCTAGTTTCTCTCCACAGAGGCATCGATTGATATGCACGTGCCAACCCCTCCACAGGTTATCTTTCACTGGGGTGTAGGGCAGTCTTAACAGGCTACTCACTGCCAGGCCAAGAGGAATGACTGGTCTTGAATTTCACAATGTGTGGTTAGAATTTTAATCACTCTACACCAGCGCATTTGAAGTCAAGAGCCATGTGGCAATCTTGTGTCCTAGTTTCACTGAGTAAGTAGTGTTATAACACAGCACGGTTGGTTTTCACGCTCATAACCACGACAGCTTTCACTTGTATAGAGTGTCTCTCTGTCCCTTGCGAGTCACTATGGGGAATTGTACTGTTGGGGTGGAAAAAGCAAAAACGCCCGGACCTGTTTCCTGTGATTGGTTTTATTTAGCTTTTGTATTCATTTTATTTTCTATACTACTGCATTCCAGGAGCACATAATATTAGCCCTTCCTGTTGCTGTAAAAATGTGTTTGGAGTTGTATTTTGTCTCGGACTCTTTCTCTCTCTCTGCCTGTATTTTTCACTATCTTCATTTCTCTCGTTTCCTCACTCTGCAGCTCCCTTGGTATCTAGTCATTGTGGTGACTATGTTTTCGGACAGCCATGGTCTTTCCAGTAGGTAGCAGACAGTGGACACAGCTTGCAGCTGTTAGCCTAGGATATGTAAAGCTGTGTGAGTCATGTGCTAAAGTCACACTATTGATTATAGCCACAGAGTTGAGGCCTGGGCTGGGTCCAAATAGCACCCTGTTCCCTATATAGTGTACTGCTTTTCACTAAAGCCCTGTGCAGTGACATTTCAGACGCAGCCTGGACTGGTTTAAATAACAACACTATAACAGGAAGTCAATTTCAGACCATTGCTGTTCTGTCCGTCTGTAGGAAACTACAGGCCACAGCAGAGATGTCTGGATGCTTTTCCTTTTTCTCTCCTTTGTTTCTGTTTGCGCTGCAAATATCTTATACTCATAAGCACTAGGCTGCAGGTTTGTTTGGCACGAGGCTTCCATGACCCCTGACCTCTGAGGGGATAGATAGGGGGGGGGGGGTGGCACACAATATGGTGGAATTTAAATGAACCCATGTGTTAAATGAGCACAGCAGGGTGTGATGATGTATGACACTGATACAAAACGCAGACTGTGGCCCTGTTCAGGACGCAACCAGGAAGTGGCGGTGTTATTTCACGACCAGATGTCCTCTGACTATGAGAGAACACATAAATGATGAGAGATCATCTGGAGTAGCATTGTTCTCATGGTGTAATCCATGTCTCCATCAGAAAGTCTAGGGACTTTAAGGCGGTGAACTCAGCCTTGTTGACCATCGATTGGCAGTTCCAAAGGCTGCTGGAGACTAGGAATTCCACATGCGTTGTGCGTGTGGGTTACACTAGATTAGAAGGGTTGCAGCCACGGGGTTGGAAGCATTTGTAAAACCTTCAGGGAGAGGAGCAAACAGGCATAGAAGTCATGCACATACTTGTTTTCTATGAAATTAACTAGGTAAGATAGTCAAGTGAGAGAGTGCTGTGAAGCCTTCCTCTAATAATTCCACAGAACAACTCAGCAGAACGCCTTTTTTTCTGGCTACAGTCTTCGCTCTAGGCGACAACGCCGCCGCGTCACAAGACTGCCGCATACAGCTGCTGCTGAAAAACTAGGAGACTGAAGTATTAACACTGATCGATGTTGGTGAATAAAAAAAAACACCTGCAACACACACCCACCTTATCAGAAAGCTATCACAAATTGACCTGAAACCAATCCAAGTCAATGTTCTAACACTTTAGTCACAATTACTGATCATTGTGCAGTTCAAAGCAATGATGAAATAGGCTACTTGGTAGATGGCAGCACTAGCCAGGCTGTACCAACAACAGCACTATACTGAGGCTACTCTTGCAGAGGTGAGCTGTCTTTATAGGTTATAGTTGTCTTCCCTGGTTTGTCATTTATGTTTACAGTGAAAACATTTTACCACCCTGAAAATGTTATTAGGTACATTTAAAAAATATTGTCAATTAAAGTGCCCCCCCCCCTCCAGCTATGTAATACCAGTCAATCAGACCCCCCCCAGCCATGTAATACCAGTCAATCAAACCCCCCCCAGCCATGTAATACCAGTCAATCAGACCCCCCCCAGCCATGTAATACCAGTCAATCAGACCCCCCCCAGCTATATAATACCAGTCAATCAGACCCCCCCCAGCTATATAATACCAGTCAATCAGACCCCCCCCCAGCTATATAATACCAGTCAATCAAACCCCCCCCAGCCATGTAATACCAGTCAATCAAACCCCCCCCAGCTATATAATACCAGTCAATCAAACCCCCCCCCAGCCATGTAATACCAGTCAATCAAACCCCCCCCAGCCATGTAATACCAGTCAATCAGACCCCCCCCAGCTATATAATACCAGTCAATCAAACCCCCCCCAGCCATGTAATACCAGTCAATCAAACCCCCCCCAGCCATGTAATACCAGTCAATCAGACCCCCCCAGCTATATAATACCAGTCAATCAAACCCCCCCCAGCCATGTAATACCAGTCAATCAACCCCCCCCCAGCTATATAATACCAGTCAATCAAACCCCCCCCCAGCCATGTAATACCAGTCAATCAAACCCCCCCCAGCCATGTAATACCAGTCAATCAGACCCCCCCCAGCTATATAATACCAGTCAATCAAACCCCCCCCAGCCATGTAATACCAGTCAATCAAACCCCCCCCAGCCATATAATACCAGTCAATCAGACCCCCCCCAGCTATATAATACCAGTCAATCAGACCCCCCCCAGCTATATAATACCAGTCAATCAGACCCCCCCCAGCTATATAATACCAGTCAATCAGACCCCCCCCAGCTATATAATACCAGTCAATCAGACCCCCCCAGCTATATAATACCAGTCAATCAAACCCCCCCCAGCTATATAATACCAGTCAATCAAACCCCCCCCAGCTATATAATACCAGTCAATCAGACCCCCCCAGCTATATAATACCAGTCAATCAGACCCCCCCCCAGCTATATAATACCAGTCAATCAAACCCCCCCCAGCTATATAATACCAGTCAATCAAACCCCCCCCAGCTATGTAATACCAGTCAATCAGACCCCCCCCAGCTATGTAATACCAGTCAATCAGACCCCCCCCCCCAGCTATATAATACCAGTCAATCAGACCCCCCCCCCCCAGCTATATAATACCAGTCAATCAGACCCCCCCAGCCATGTAATACCAGTCAATCAGACCCCCCCCAGCTATATAATACCAGTCAATCAAACCCCCCCCAGCTATGTAATACCAGTCAATCAGACCCCCCCCAGCTATGTAATACCAGTCAATCAGACCCCCCCAGCTATATAATACCAGTCAATCAGACCCCCCCAGCTATATAATACCAGTCAATCAGACCCCCCCCCAGCTATATAATACCAGTCAATCAGACCCCCCCCAGCTATATAATACCAGTCAATCAGACCCCCCCCCCAGCTATATAATACCAGTCCATCAGACCCCCCCCAGCTATATAATACCAGTCAATCAAACCCCCCCCCCTGCTATATAATACCAGTCAATCAGACCCCCCCCCTGCTATATAATACCAGTCAATCAGACCCCCCCCCCCCAGCTATATAATACCAGTCAATCAGACCCCCCCCCTGCTATATAATACCAGTCAATCAGACCCCCCCCCAGCTATATAATACCAGTCAATCAGACCCCCCCCCAGCTATATAATACCAGTCAATCAGACCCCCCCCCAGCTATATAATACCAGTCAATCAGACCCCCCCCAGCTATATAATACCAGTCAATCAAACCCCCCCCAGCTATGTAATACCAGTCAATCAGACCCCCCCCAGCTATGTAATACCAGTCAATCAGACCCCCCCAGCTATATAATACCAGTCAATCAGACCCCCCCAGCTATATAATACCAGTCAATCAGACCCCCCCCCCAGCTATATAATACCAGTCAATCAGACCCCCCCCAGCTATATAATACCAGTCAATCAGACCCCCCCCCCCAGCTATATAATACCAGTCCATCAGACCCCCCCAGCTATATAATACCAGTCAATCAAACCCCCCCCCCTGCTATATAATACCAGTCAATCAGACCCCCCCCCTGCTATATAATACCAGTCAATCAGACCCCCCCCCCCCAGCTATATAATACCAGTCAATCAGACCCCCCCCCTGCTATATAATACCAGTCAATCAGACCCCCCCCCAGCTATATAATACCAGTCAATCAGACCCCCCCCCAGCTATATAATACCAGTCAATCAGACCCCCCCCAGCTATATAATACCAGTCAATCAGACCCCCCCCAGCTATATAATACCAGTCAATCAAACCCCCCCCAGCTATATAATACCAGTCAATCAAACCCCCCCCAGCTATATAATACCAGTCAATCAGACCCCCCCCCCCAGCTATATAATACCAGTCCATCAGACCCCCCCCCAGCTATATAATACCAGTCAATCAGACCCCCCCCCCCCAGCTATATAATACCAGTCCATCAGACCCCCCCCCTGCTATATAATAGCAGTATTTTTTTTATTATTATCTGGTTTGATCCAGGTCTGTTATGAGCTTGTAAATTTCTGCCCTCTGTTGGACAGACTTAGGCTCTGCAACAGGACAGCCCTTTGTTGCCTCTAAGACGTGATCTTCGGTCAGTTTTGTGTTTGACCTCATCATGCATTGTGGTAAAATTATGGCACAGGTATTCGTCGACCAACCATTGAACTTCCCAAAACCAAAGCCTACTATTCAATCATTTACATTTCTATTTTAGTCATTGAGCAGACGCTCTTATCCAGAGAGACTTACAGTTAGTTAGTTCAGACATGTTCCTACCTTTTTCATACTGCTCCCCCGTGGGAATAGAATTTTGGCTCAGTGAAGTTTTGTGTATTTTGGCACAGTGTTTGCACATGTAGTACATGCAACAATTTCAATGATTTTACGGAGTTACAGTTCATATAAGGAAATCATTCAATTGAAATAAATAAATTAGGCCATAAACTATGGATTTTACATGATTGGGCAGGGGTGCAGCCATGTGTGAGCCAGGCCCAACCAATCAGAAATAGTTTTTTTTCCACAAAAGGGCTTTATTACAAACAGAAATCCTCAGCAGCCCCTCTCTTCAGATGATCCAACAGGTGAAGAAGCCTGATGTGGAGGTCCTGGGCTGGTGTAGTTACACGTGGTCTACGGTTGTGAGGCCGATTTGGACGTACTGCTAAATTCACTAAAACAACGATGGAGGCGGCTTATGGTAGAGAAATTAACATTCAATTATCTGACAACAGCTCTGGTGGACATTCCTGTAGTCAGCATGCCAATTACACGCTCCCTCAACTTGAGACATCTGTGGCATTGTGTTGTGTGACAAAATTGCACAATTTAAAGTGGCCTTTTATTGTCCCCAGCACAAGGTGCACCTGTGTAATGATCATGCTGTTTAATCAGCTTCTTGATATGCCACACCTGTCAGGTGGATGGATTATCTTGGCAAAGGAGAAATGCTCACTAACAGGGATGTAAACATATTTGTGCACAGAATTTGAGAGAAGCCTTTTGTGCGTATGGACAATTTCTTCTCCCTGTCTATTGATAATGCTGACCTACCCAGTGCTCTTTCTCCCTGTCTGTTGATAATGCTGACCTACCCAGTCCTCTTTCTCCCTGTTTATTGATAATGCTGACCTACCCAGTGCTCTTTCTCCCTGTCTATTGATAATGCTGACCTACCCAGTGCTCTTTCTCCCTGTCTATTGATAATGCTGACCTACCCAGTGCTCTTTCTTCCTGTGTATGGATAATGCTGACCTACCCAGTGCTCTTTCTCCCTGTGTATTGATAATGCTGACCTACCCAGTGCTCTTTCTCCCTGTGTATTGATAATGCTGACCTACCCAGTGCTCTTTCTCCCTGTGTATTTGGTATTTGAGTTACGGTACCAGTCAATTTTGGACACACCTTCTCATTAAAGGGTTTTTAGAATAATAGTGAAGACATCAACACTATGAAATAACACACATGGAATCATGTAGTAACACTTGTTGGCTGCTTTTCCTTCACTCTGCGGTCCAACTCATCCCAAACCATCTCAATAGGGTTGAGGTCGGGTGATTGTGGAGGCCAGGTCATCTGATGCAGCACTCCATCACTCTCCTTCTTGGTCAAATAGCCCTTACACAACCTGGAGGTGAGTTGGGTCATTGTCCTGTTGAAAAACAAATGACAGTCCCACTAAGCGCAAACCAGATGGCATTGTGTATTGCTGCATAATGCTGTGGTAGCCATGCTGGTTAAGTGTGCCTTGGATTCTATATAAATCACAGTGTTACCAGCAAAGCACCCCACACCCTCACACCTCCTCCGTGCTTCACGCATGCGGAGATCATCTGTTCACCTACTCTGCATCTCATAAAGACACGACGGTTGGAACCAATAATCTCAAATTTGGCATCATCAGACCAAAGGACAGATTTCCACCGGTCTAATGTCCATTGCTCGTGTTTCTTGGCCCAAGTCTCTTCTTCTTATTGGTGTACTTTAGTAGTGGTTTCTTTACAGCAATTCCACCATGAAGGCCTGATTCACACAGTCTCCTCTGAACAGTTGATGTTGAGATGTGTCTGTTACTTGAACTCTGTGAAGCATTTATTTGGGCTGCATTTCTGAGGCTGGTAACTCTAATGAACGTATCCTCTGCAGCAGAGGTAACTCTGGGTCTTCCTTTCCTGTGGCGGTCCTCATGAGAGACAGTTTCATCATGGAGGTTTTTGAGACTGCACTTGAAGAAACCTTCAAAGTTCTTGAAGTTTTCCGTATTGACTGACCTTCATGTCTTAAAGTAATGATGGACTGTCGTTTCTATTTGCTTATTTTTCTATGTTCTTGCCATAATATGGACTTGGTCTTTTACCAAATAGGGCTGTCTTCTGTATACCACCCCTACCTTGTTACAACACAACTGATTGGCTCAAACACATTAAGAAGGAAATAAATTCCACAAATTAACTTTTAACAAGGCACACCTGTTAATTGAAATGCATTCCATGTGACTACCTCAAGAAGCTGGTTGAGATAATACCTGACTGTGCAAAGCTGTCAATGGTGGCTACTTTGAAGAATCTCAAATATAAAATATACTATTTTAATATGTTTAACACTTTTTTTGGTTACTACATGATTCCATATGTGTTAATTCATAGTTTTGATGTCTTCACTATTATTCTACAATGTAGAAAATAGTCAAAATAAAGAAAAACCCTTGAATGAGTAGGTGTGTCCAAACATTTGACTGGTCCTGTACATGAACAGTGTTACTGTGTCAGCCCTATTGTCTCCTCTGCTGTGGATAGAGTTAATGATTCAGCTGTATTGTGAAAGAGCTGGCTTTTTTCAACTACTTAATGCTTAAAACAAAGACAGAGATAAAAACTGTTGAAGTATTGAATGAACAGCTGACTGAATACGAGATGTTTCTGCAGTACATGGACTCTTAACGTGACGAGACTGTTGCTCCTTGCTGAAACAAGCAAGGTGCAGCAGCAGCACACAGAAATAGAATCTATGGCAGCACATGCATTCAGGAGTTATTCGAACAGTTATTACGAAAGCCGCAGTCATTTGGCTGGCCAGTTACCAGCATCCTGAATTCCATGACCATCACAGCCCAGGTGGTGTATGCATTTTTAAATACCTGTGGTGCAACTGGACACCCATCTCCAGAGTAGTGATGGTTACTGACACACAAACAAACAGAGTGTAGTGATCTGTCTACAGTCTGACTGTTGAAGACCTATCGTCAACTTGCTCCATCAACGTTATTCGGAACATACTTAACGTATGGGGATTGTAGAACTGTTCTAGGCAGCATAGAACTGTATAGGGAATGTTGGAACCGTTTTAGGAAGCATAGAATCGTACAGGGACCATTAGAGGTATTCTAGGGAGCATAGAACCCTGTTAGGGGCCATAGAACCGTATAGGGAGCGTATTGCAACCTGAACACTATGGCCAGGATGACTATGGTGGACCAGTCAAGGCTGCTGAAGATGCATCTGACAGCCATGCAGACCATGAGAACGCTCATAGTGGAGAACGCCAGCGTGGTAAAGCATGGAGGAAACACTTAACTCAAACTCAAGGCAACGCTATATAGCGTTTTGATGTTTTCAGTGCTTTACTACCTAACGGCATTTCAGTTTACTAACCAGCTTTTTTTTACCACAGGGCGATAAAAACAATGGATTTGATGTTCTCTACCACAACATGAAGCACGGCCAAATCTCCTCCAAGGAACTTACTGAGTTCATCAGAGAAAGGTAAGTTGTTTGCTAGCACGGTTCCACATCTGTTTGCACTATGTTCTGTGTTAACTACGGTTCTAACCAGGGTTTGGTTTTCTTAGTTAAACTTCCACTCGCCCTCATTTTGAGCCTTTAACCCAGTGTTGTTCTCAACACAAACTAGAGGCCTACTTTCAAAGTTACTCAACACTCTTTTTATAATTTAACCTTTTAAGTTGACCGTCTGTTAGGAAAACATTGAATGTTTTCTTTTCAGTTTAGTCAGTGCAGGTGTTGTTTTCAGTCTTCTGGTTCAATGGTTATGCAAATGAAATGTTGGGGATTTTCCGTTTTACTTGTTATCTGGCATTCATTCATAGCCTAACCCTTACTTGAGATACACACCCATATCTAATTAACTAACTTAAGATACATAGGCATATCTAATTAACTAACTTAAGATACACTCACATATCTAATTAACTAACTTAAGATACATAGGCATATCTAATTAACTAACTTAAGATACACTCACATATCTAATTAACTAACTTAAGATACATAGGCATATCTAATTAACTAACTTAAGATACATAGGCATATCTAATTAACTAACTTAAGATACACTCACATATCTAATTAACTAACTTAAGATACATAGGCATCTCAAGATTTGCCCCCATTTCTCATTGGCACCGATAGATGATTTACACACAGAAGTTTCTCTAGCGAAAGTCTTTATGGAACCCATTTTATTTTTTGTGACTTTTTTCATCGTCCACTTTTGCCTACATGTTCACTGTTTTATTAGTAACCGAATTCCATTCTGAAGTCAATGAATCGCTAAAAGAGAGTTGAGAGACTAGAGGCCTAGACGACCTATTTGCTGTAGAGGGAGCCAGTGTTGTAGTTAGTCTTGATTTATACACTGAGTGGACAAAACATTAAGAACATGCTCTTTCCATGACTGACTGACCAGGTGAATCCAGGTGAAAGCTATGATCCCTTATTCATGTCACTTGGTTTTTAAGGATTTTTAAGCTTTGAGACATGGATTGTGTATGTGTACCATTCAGAGTGCCTTTGAACAGGGTGTGGTAGTAGGTGCCAGGTGTACCGGTGCCTTTGAACAGGGTGTGGTAGTAGGTGCCAGGTGTACCGGTGCCTTTGAACAGGGTGTGGTAGTAGGTGCCAGGTGTACTGGTGCCTTTGAACAGGGTGTGGTAGTAGGTGCCAGGTGTACCGGTGCCTTTGAACAGGGTGTGGTAGTAGGTGCCAGGTGTACTGGTGCCTTTGAACAGGGTGTGGTAGTAGGTGCCAGGTGTACCGGTGCCTTTGAACAGGGTGTGGTAGTAGGTGCCAGGTGTACCGGTGCCTTTGAACAGGGTGTGGTAGTAGGTGCCAGGTGTACCGGTGCCTTTGAACAGGGTGTGGTAGTAGGTGCCAGGTGTACTGGTTTGAGTGTGCAGCATAATATTAGTATTGAACAAGATGTGGTTAAACCAGCCTAAGGAATTACAGTCCTCTTTAGCTCACCTCAACACAGGCCTCACTATAAACTTTAAAACAGTGGCATACCTGTAGCATCTAAACCATAATAACACCTTAATCCTACCTTCCTTGATGTTTTTCATTGTGTCTGTCTTATTTGTTATAAAAAAACATCTCAATGCCTGAGAGGAATTATCAAGGAAGGTAGGATTAAGGTTTTTGCCAATTGCATGCTCCCTCAACCTGAGACATCTGTGGCATTGTGTTGTGTGACAAAACTGCACATTTTAGAGTGGCCTTTTATTGTCCCCAGCACAAGGTGCACCTGTGTAATGATCATGCTGTTTAATCAGCTTCTTGATATGCCACATCTGTCAGGGATGTAAACAATTTTGTGCACAACATTTGAGAGAAATAAGCTTTTTGTGCATATGGAACATTTCTGGGATCTTTTATTTCAGCTCTAGAAACATGAGACTAACACTTCACATGTCGATTTATCTTTTTGTTCAGTGTAGCTCTCTAAGGTCTGCAATGACTGACTTGACAAGAAGAAAACTTCTGATACACTACCCAATTTCAAAATTGCACCTATTATTATAACTTTCAAGAGTAAGTTGAAGTTCCTTAACACAAAAAACATATACCTCACATTGACTCTGTACTGGTACTTCCTGTATATAACCTCCTCACATTGACTCTGTACCGGTACTTCCTGTATATAGCCTCCTCACATTGACTCTGTACTGGTACTTCCTGTATATAGCCTCCTCACATTGACTCTGTACTGGTACTTCCTGTATATAACCTCCTCACATTGACTCTGTACCGGTACTTCCTGTATATAGCCTCCTCACATTGACTCTGTACTGGTACTTCCTGTATATAGTCTCCTCACATTGACTCTGTACTGGTACTTCCTGTATATAGCCTCCTCACATTGACTCTGTACTGGTACTTCCTGTATATAGCCTCCTCACATTGACTCTGTACTGGTACTTCCTGTATATAGCCTCCTCACATTGACTCTGTACTGGTACTTCCTGTATATAGCCTCCTCACATTGACTCTGTACTGGTACTTCCTGTATATAGCCTCCTCACATTGACTCTGTACTGGTACTTCCTGTATATAGCCTCCTCACATTGACTCTGTACTGGTACTTCCTGTATATAGCCTCCTCACATTGACTCTGTACCGGTACTTCCTGTATATAGCCTCCTCACATTGACTCTGTACCGGTACTTCCTGTATATAGCCTCCTCACATTGACTCTGTACTGGTACTTCCTGTATATAGCCTCCTCACATTGACTCTGTACTGGTACTTCCTGTATATAGTCTCCTCACATTGACTCTGTACTGGTACTTCCTGTATATAGCCTCCTCACATTGACTCTGTACTGGTACTTCCTGTATATAGCCTCCTCACATTGACTCTGTACTGGTACTTCCTGTATATAGCCTCCTCACATTGACTCTGTACTGGTACTTCCTGTATATAGCCTCCTCACATTGACTCTGTACTGGTACTTCCTGTATATAGCCTCCTCACATTGACTCTGTACTGGTACTTCCTGTATATAGCCTCCTCACATTGACTCTGTACTGGTACTTCCTGTATAAAGCCTCCTCACATTGACTTTCACTGTAAGGTCTACACCTGTTGTATTGTTGGTTAAGGGCTTTAAGTATTTCACTGTAAGGTCTACACCTGTTGTATTGTTGGTTAAGGGCTTGTTAGTAAGTATTTCACTGTAAGGTCTACACCTGTTGTATTGTTGGTTAAGGGCTTGTTAGTAAGCATTTCACTGTAAGGTCTACACCTGTTGTATTGTTGGTTAAGGGCTTGTTAGTAAGCATTTCACTGTAAGGTCTACACCTGTTGTATTGTTGGTTAAGGGCTTGTTAGTAACCATTTCACTGTAAGGTCTACACCTGTTGTATTGTTGGTTAAGTGCTTGTTAGTAAGCATTTCACTGTAAGGTCTACACCTGTTGTATTGTTGGTTAAGGGCTTGTTAGTAAGCATTTCACTGTAAGGTCTACACCTGTTGTATTGTTGGTTAAGGGCTTGTTAGTAAGCATTTCACTAAGGTCTACACCTGTTGTATTGTTGGTTAAGGGCTTGTTAGTAAGCATTTCACTGTAAGGTCTACACCTGTTGTATTGTTGGTTAAGGGCTTGTTAGTAAGCATTTCACTGTAAGGTCTACACCTGTTGTATTGTTGGTTTAGGGCTTGTTAGTAAGCATTTCACTGTATTGACTGGTATTATATAGCTGGGGGGGGGGGGTCTGATTGACTGGTATTATATAGCTGGGGGGGGTCTGATTGACTGGTATTATATAGCTGGGGGGTCTGATTGACTGGTATTATATAGCTGGGGGGGTCTGTACTGGTACTTCCTGTATATAGCCTCCTCACATTGACTCTGTACTGGTACTTCCTGTATATAGCCTCCTCACATTGACTCTGTACTGGTACTTCCTGTATATAGCCTCCTCACATTGACTCTGTACTGGTACTTCCTGTATAAAGCCTCCTCACATTGACTTTCACTGTAAGGTCTACACCTGTTGTATTGTTGGTTAAGGGCTTGTTAGTAAGCATTTCACTGTAAGGTCTACACCTGTTGTATTGTTGGTTAAGGGCTTGTTAGTAAGCATTTCACTGTAAGGTCTACACCTGTTGTATTGTTGGTTAAGGGCTTTAAGTATTTCACTGTAAGGTCTACACCTGTTGTATTGTTGGTTAAGGGCTTGTTAGTAAGCATTTCACTGTAAGGTCTACACCTGTTGTATTGTTGGTTAAGGGCTTGTTAGTAAGCATTTCACTGTAAGGTCTACACCTGTTGTATTGTTGGTTAAGGGCTTTAAGCATTTCACTGTAAGGTCTACACCTGTTGTATTGTTGGTTAAGGGCTTGTTAGTAAGCATTTCACTGTAAGGTCTACACCTGTTGTATTGTTGGTTAAGGGCTTGTTAGTAAGCATTTCACTGTAAGGTCTACACCTGTTGTATTGTTGGTTAAGGGCTTGTTAGTAAGCATTTCACTGTAAGGTCTACACCTGTTGTATTGTTGGTTAAGGGCTTGTTAGTAAGCATTTCACTGTAAGGTCTACACCTGTTGTATTGTTGGTTAAGGGCTTGTTAGTAAGCATTTCACTGTAAGGTCTACACCTGATGTATTCGGCGCATGTGACAAATTCAATTTAATTTAATTTGATATGCGTATTCTGATAGCAGAAGTCTCATGTAAGTGTTAAGTTTAGACACGGCCTGTGTAACTGAAACTCATTGTACACACCTACCTACCCATCATAATCAGTCTTGACATGTGATTGGATCTGGGTTTTCTGAGACTGTTCCATTAAGTCTCTCATATCTCAGAAACACTGCACAGTGGCTCCTACTGGTGGCCAGAAACAGACATGCACCTACAGTACTGTATTGTGTGAAGTGATAGCATGCTGCGATGACTTTGGCCTGTTTCCCAGGCCTCTCAAACAAACAACCAATATTTGTCATGCAGGGAGTTGTTCACTTGTATCTGTCTATAGACTGAGCCTTAATTTGTCGGGGCATGGACTCTACAAGGTGTTGAAAGTGTTCCACAAGGATGCTGGCCCATGTTGACTCCAATGCTTCCCACAGGTGTGTCAAGATGGCTGGATGTCCTTTGGGTGGTGGACCATTCTTGATACACACAGGAAACTGTTGAACGTGAAAAACCCAGCAGCGTTACAGTTCTTGACACAAACCGGTGCGCCTGGCACCTACTACCATATCCTGTTCAAATGCACTTAAATCTTTTGTCTTGCCCATTCACCCTCTGAATGGCACACATACACAATCCATGTCTCAATTGTCTCAAGGCTTTAACATCCTTCTTTAACCTTCTCCTCACCTTCATCTACACTGATTGAAGTGGATTTAACAAGTGACATCAATAAGGGATTCACCTGGTTAGTCTATGTCATGGAAAGAGCAGGTGTATTTTCATGTTTTGTACAATCAGTGTATATGTCAAAGATACACATATTTGAGAGAGGTTAGGTCAGTAACTTTGAGTCAGAGTGTTTGATTTTGGAGGGGCGAGGTGCAGCCAGGTCTGTGTGAGTCAAAGGCGCTGTGCAGAGCTGATGTCAAGGAAGTGAGTTTGTGTTTCTACAGGACCTCCTGCCCCACCTACCATCAACAAATCATGTCAATGTGGAGATATTGTTGCATTGTGATGTGGTACGGAGCTTGATTTTGCCTCTGCGTGCATCCGGAGGCGCCACAACTGTGTCACACCATCCATACGGAGCCTCCAACCACTTTTTCGGATCAAGCGTAAATGGGCTTTTAGGAAGGGAGAATTATCTTGGCCCAGAGTGTATTTACACACCTGGGGTGTGTTTATTATCTGTGGAGTCGTGGCATTTTCTTTGTGTGTGTCGTTGTGAGAGCCTTGAGTTATGGATTTGGGAACTGGACGATTATTATTCCTGGGGTGAGGATACAGAGAGAGAGTATACCATGACTGATACCAACCATGGTAACCTGTCAAGATACTGATACCAACCATGGTAACCTGTCAAGATACTGATACCAACCATGGTAACCTGTCAAGATACTGATACCAACCATGGTAACCTGTCAAGATACTGATACCAACCATGCTAACCTGTCAAGATACTGATACCAACCATGCTAACCTGTCAAGATACTGATACCAACCATGCTAACCTGTCAAGATACTGATACCAACCATGCTAACCTGTCAAGATACTGATACCAACCATGGTAACCTGTCAAGATACTGATACCAACCATGGTAACCTGTCAAGATACTGATACCAACCATGGTAACCTGTCAAGATACTGATATCAACCATGGTAACCTGTCAAGATACTGATACCAACCATGGTAACCTGTCAAGATACTGATACCAACCATGGTAACCTGTCAAGATACTGATACCAACCATGGTAACCTGTCAAGATACTGATACCAACCATGGTAACCTGTCAAGATACTGATACCAACCATGCTAACCTGTCAAGATACTGATACCAACCATGCTAATCTGTCAAGATACTGATACCAACCTTCTTTGGTTGTGTTCCCATGCATCTAGGCTAAGTTACACTAATATCTGTTAGTTAAGGTAGAAGGCTCATGCATGTAACTTGGAACACGTGCTTGTTGTACTTATAGTCAGAATGTTTCTGGTCATGCTAGTGTTCTGTCTTTGTGTCTGCCTGACCCTCCTCCTCTTCCTCCCCTCCTCCTCTCCTCCTCCTCTCCTCTCGTGTTCACTGCTCCCCTGCCTGACCCTCCTCACGTGTGCACTGCTCCCCTGCCTGACCCTCCTCTCCTCCTCCTCACGTGTGACCTGCTCCCCTGCCTGACCCTCCTCTCCTCCTCCTCCTCCTCACATGTGCACTGCTTCCCTGCCTGACCCTCCTCTCCTCCTCCTCCTCCTCCTCACGTGTGCACTGCTCCCCTGCCTGACCCTCCTCACGTGTGCACAGCTCCCCTGCCTGACCCTCCTCTCCTCCTCCTCCTCCTCCTCACGTGTGCACTGCTCCCCTGCCTGACCCTCCTCTCCTCCTCCTCCTCCTCCTCACGTGTGCACTGCTCCCCTGCCTGACCCTCCTCTCCTCCTCCTCCTCCTCCTCCTCACATGTGCACTGCTCCCCTGCCTGACCCTCCTCTCCTCCTCCTCCTCACGTGTGCACTGCTCCCCTGCCTGACCCTCCTCTTCCTCCTCCTATGCTGACGTGACTGCAGTGGGATGCTGAGTAAATGACACATGCATAATTCAGGCCTCCACTAAACCACCGTTTTAAGTTTTTACTTCTGTCACTTCCATTTAGGAGAATGGGGGGATGATGAGGGAGGAAAGGAGGAAAGGAGGGATGGGCAATTCTTTCCTCTCTGTGCTTTGACATGACACTAGATAGGAGACCGTGAAGAGCAGAGCTCACTACTAGATGAGCCACACTTAGTCAAAGCAAAGCCCAACCAACACTCCACTTTGTGTGTTTTGTAGGAGTGGAGTTGTCTTGTGCTTTGACTTACATGTACAGGACTCGTTGTAATCACTCAATTAAAACTCATTACAACCGCTAGAGATTCAGGGCTTTTATTACAGTGTTGATGGATTTATGTTGGTTGAACTGATTCAGAAGAGACTGAAGATGAATCCCAAATGGCACACTACTCCTTATATAGTGCACTGCTTTTGACTAGGGCTCATACAATCAAAGTAGGTAGTGTGCTATATAGGGAATCCATTTGGAACGCATGCTGAGTGATACTGATTAAGTAGGTTAAAAGGAAGGTAATGACGTGATGTGTTTTGTCCTTCTAGGGCTACCATAGAAGAGGTCTATGCCAGGTCAATGACCAAACTTGCCAAGTCAGCTGGCAACTTCTCTCAGCTTGGGTAAGACACACACACACACACACACACACACACACACACACACACACACACACACACACACACACACAGAGAGTCAGGTCAGGTGAAGAGGGATGAGTTTGTGTTCCATATCAACTCTCCATATTTTAGGAACAGACAAGTCTGCCCTGAATGAATGCTCTACTGAACACATTCCAGTTAATAAAGTGTGGTTGTGTGCTCATGTCCTGCAGGACATTTGCCCCGGTGTGGGATGTGTTTAAGACGTCCACAGAGAAGCTGGCCAGCTGCCACCTGGAGCTAGTGAGGAAGCTACAGGATCTCATTAAAGATGTGCAGAAGTATGTGGACGACCAGGCCAAGGTCCACAAAAAGGTATGGCGTGGAGAACTGCACACAACACACTAACAATATAACAATATACCATTTATCAGACACTTTTTTCCAAAGCAACTTAGTCATACGTGCATACATTTTGAATGTATGATTGGATCCGGGAATCGAACCCACTATCCTTTAGGCATTAGCAAGTCTGTCCTCGCTGGTTTCTGTGCTATGTGTGTCTGTTTGTACTGTTTGTCTGGGTAGGCTGCTGCTGGGGACAAACCTATGTTCATCCTCTGAAGATCAATGAAGTAGATAATTTTCAGTCACCGCCATGTTAGTAGAGGGTGATTCTACTGATTCTGGAGAGAATGCGTGTGTTCTGTTGGGGATTCACTGTCCTGCCTGGAGTAGCCACACCGTGTAGCTGTGGAGCCGTATCAGTCTCCGTGGAGTCAGACAGATCTGACCCATCTTCCAGTTAATGCGTAATGTGTTTACCCATTCTAGGTTCTGTTGGCTTTATTGATTCTGTTATAGACCCATCCTGAATGATCTCACCATGATCAGCTTGCAGACATGATGTCACCATATAAAGTAGCCATGAGGTTCTGCTTGTCATTTAATCATTGAATTTCTCTAGAGAGTAACAAAGCGTGGCTGTGTTTGATCAGTCTTTTAGCCTGCCGACGTCTGCTGATCAGGGGTAGCCAGGGCTGTGCTTTGAAGTCTGCGTTTTACACACCTCTCTCCCTGCTCGAGTCAGAACCGGAGCGCTCAGGAGTTTGGAGAAGACGGGCTCATGGTAATGGCTGGAGTGGGATAGGTGGAATGGTACCAAACGCATGGTTTGATGACATTCCCTCCGTTCCAGCCGTTTTTATTATGAGCCGTCCTCCCCTCAACAGCCTCCACTGTCGTCTCATGCATGCGTCAGGAGTTCTCAATCTAATTATCGAAACAGTGACTTTGAATTAGCAGCAGAGATGTGTTTGTGCTTTCATCATAGCAAAAGGTTTGTCACCACAGCGCCTATCTCTCCCTCGCTTCATGTGAATGCGTGGTTTTAACCAATCGTTTCTATTTTCATTATCTTTGTTGCCATTAAGTGGTTTCAATAAATGGATTTTCAAACTACACTCAAATGAATGGGTTTGTTTTAATGGTTGTTGTTTGTGTTCTCTGTTCAGACGAAGGAGGAGGTGGTGTCCACTAATGTGGCAGTACAGACCATTCAGACAACTGGGGCGGCCTTACAGAAGTCCAAGGAGAACTACAACGCCAAAACTGTGGAGCAGGAGAGACTCCGCAAGGAGGGAGCCACACAGAGAGAAGTGGACAAGGTGGGAGTGTGGGGAATCATGGGTAAACCGAAGATAGGAAGTCTGCTGCTGTAGATCTCCAATACCTCCTATCACTAGCCCATTCTCGTGTCTCCGTTTCAGAGGGATCTCACAGCCCATATTACAAGTCTGTCATTATGTACATGCGTAATAGTAAAGCCAGAAGAACTGTTTACTGCCCCAATCTGTTTCTGAATCACACGCTGTGGTTGCTAGTTGTGAGTTGTAGTTTGGTGTCTCTGCTCTGGTGAGATCGGTGCTCCATAGAGGTGCGGCTCTAAGACTGATGGCGACACATGAGAAAAGATGGCCATTTTCCTTTTGTCTATCTGTTTCTCTCTGTTTCTCTGCAGGCGGGAGTGAAGGCCAAGAAAGCCACAGAAGCCTACAAGGGCCTTGTGGAGAAATATGCCACAGCCAAGTCCGAGTTTGAACAGAAGATGGCTGAAACTGCACAGGTGAGGGTTTGTGTGATTGGTTCATCCATGCACTTTCTAGTACCACAGGAGAATGTGGTTGTGTGTTTCTTGTTTTTGTGTGTGGTGTGCTGTACTCATGTGCTTTGTGTGCATGTTGTAAGGGCCTCGCTGTGTGCGTGTCCCAACGCTCAGTATTCCGTGCTGTGTGTGTTCTGCGTTGCATGCCCTTTATCATCTCCAGCTTGTTTTTTCCTTCCTAACGGAATCATTGTGGAAAACTCTGATTGGAACCATCTGAACGACTGATTAGATGAACTCCAAATTAAAGTCAGATCAACAGAATTTGGCCCTCCATGTCCCCCTGCACCGCAGCGAGCCACACGGCCAAACTGGTTTGAGTTAGGGGAGCGTTTCTGGTTTTCTCTATAGAAAACAGCAGGACAGCTCTGCTTCCTAAGATCACAGTCTACGGCTCATCTCAAATTCAACACATGTGCACATGACTTATAAACACGGCGCGGGCGGACGTGTTCTGTGAAGTCACTTGCATGTGTGTGTTTCGAGTTTGTCTCTTATCTGTCTGTCTGAGTCTCTGTCTTTAGGCTGGTGTGAATGCTGGGGTTTATGCGTGTGTGCTCGCCTGTGAATGTACTCTGTGTGTCATGTGTTTGTGTGTGTGTACACAAAATATGGTAGTGTTTGCTGGAGCAATCATGGATGTTTGTGTGTGTGAGAGAATATGAGATTTCCTATATCCGTGCTTGTGTGTACATTTTCTGAGCTTACGAGCGGTGTGAGTGTGTGAGTGTGTGAGTGTGTGAGTGTGTGAGTGTGTGAGTGTGTGAGTGTGTGTGTGTGTCTGCGATGCATGTGTTTATGTGGTCAGGCACGTTCATCTTCCCCTCTCTATCCATGCTGTGATTTTACAGTTCATGATTATTTATAGTCATTCTCCTCGGTTTACCCCAAACTCTCTCCAGCCAGAGCCAGCCCTAGATGGGAGTAAACACCAGCGTTTAGAGCCCAGCCCCACACACACACACACACACACACACAGACAGACCACTCCAAACCCAGAGACCAGAGATGAGCCCCGCTCTGTGTATCTCATGGCTGGCCCACCCTGGATAATTGGCACCTTGTGCTGCAGGGGGATCTGCGTTGGTGTGCCGTCGTTTCTAGACCACCCAAATAGAGACAACACACACAAGAAGGAAGTGGCCAGGGTACAAAGAGGAAGTCTTTAGGGAAATGTATACATGTGTTTTTATGGATCCAAGAGTCATCCTTCCGCACAGTGTTTTTCCTGCATTGGACACGGTGCACATGTTCTGCTGTACACACACATTGGACTCTTTTGAATTCCTCTTCGTAACCCGTGACAGAGCCCAGAGTCTTTCCTGACCAGGAAACAGTATTTGTCTTAGTTATATAGGTTATCTATAAGCTATACACACGCACACCAAGGTGCATTGAAGCTGTTCTGGTGGCTTGTGGTGACCTAACGCTTTGTGTTGGTGTTTCCTGGGAGTCATGCTGAGACCACGGTCTGCATCTACACATCAATACACAACAATTACACTATAGGATATAGTGTAATTGTATATATATATGTATATGTATATATATACATCAATTACACAAAACACGAAAAGCAAAACACAATCATATGAAACAAACACATTATTCACTAAAAAGGCTAACAGCTGCCCAACTCCACCAATCTTGGAAATCATTCCACATGAGAGGCGCAAAAAAACTAAAAGCAGATTGACCTAACTCTGTGGAGATTGAATGGATCACCATCCTTGAGTCCAGGTCTGGTAACCAGGGACGGACTGGGAATTAAAAATGGCCCTGGACTTTTTGACTCAGACCGGCCCACCAAAACCCCCCCAGCGATACACCACCACCCACACAACCCACGCCACACTTTATGTAAGCAAGATTACTGAACAATATTTATAACAATACCTTTAGTAAAACAGATGTAAAATAGAAGATGGGGAACGTGTTGCTGTTAGGAGGAGGCTGGCTAGAAGGAGCACATACTGGCACAATGGCCCTGGCAGCAAGGTGGCAAGACTCTCTGGAACCATCTGACCAGTCAAATAAATAATACAGGAAGACGTGTTGGTGAAAAGACTGGTGAGTAGGTCATAGAATAAAATTAAAATAAACATATTTCCTACCTCCTTAAATTAGCAATTTCTGCAGTAGATAATTTCTCTCAGCAATAACATCTATAACCAGGTCACTGTCCAGGGCCATTCAAACATCTGGCTCAGTAGCCATGAGCATAAAAGCCTCCAGGTGCTGTTGAGATAGAGTGCTCCTGAGCCTACTCTTGATGCATTTCAGAGTAGAGAAGCTCCGCTCGCAAGCTACCCGGGTTACTGACAGGGTATGTAGGAACTTGTAAGCAAGGCCCAGGATGTGGTATGTGTCGGTCAATAGGTTGTACTGACTAAGAATACGGTAGCAACACACTGGACAGTCCTTGCAAGATGAACAGCTCTTGTTCACCATCTCCATCTCGTCTTCATTTCCTTCAGGTCCATGATCCTCCATAGTCCTGGTTGTGTATTCTTCAAATCCCGATTGTTTTAACATAGTCCACTGTTCTGCCAGACTCATGAGCTCACTCTGTAAATTGGCCACCGTTGGTCTGCTGTCAAATTTGATCAAACATTTGCTTGGTTCTTGAAGGGCTGTCTGTGGAAGGCCACTGGCACTGGATGTTAGCTGACTAAAGTTTTTAGGGTCCAGAAGAGCCATGTCGGCATACAAAGTGTCATTACTCAGAAATCGCAGTTGGATGCTGTCTATAACTGTATCCAGAATTTGATTATGGACACCAATCCTGTATGCACTCTCTGCCCCAGTAAATGTCTCATCTTATGCCATCTCTCCATTGTTTCATACTTCAGCAAACCCTCAATGTCTCCTGGTGCCTTGACCCGTGCAGTAGTGTTGATGTTTTTCTGATCTTGTATGGTTGAAAGAGTGAGAAGGACATCAGATGCACTATCCTCAACCTGGATGAGTAATTAGTATAATATTATAACATTAAATCAAAAGTATAATGTTAATATAATAGTATAATGTTAGTATAATATTAATATATTAATTATATAATGTTAGTATGTTCATATAATTTCATATAATAGTATACTATATACCACTAGTATAATATTAATTCCAATTGGACAATACAGCAGTTTAAGAAATACACAACCAACATTTATAATTTTTGTAGGTTTTGTTCCGTCATTAAATCCTTGTTTAAGATAAATGGTCTCCATTGGTGGTTAGTCTCTAATGTGTTAATAAGTACTAACTTCAATAATCATAACCATTCATGCATAACAATGAGTTCAATATTTTAGAAAATAACACTTCAACAACATTTCAACCTTTTTTTTATGTCCCGCCCCATCCAGGCTGTGATTGGTCGGTTCACGAAAAGTGACATTGACGAGCGCATGTTTCAACAAAAGGCACCCGATATAGCTAAATAGCCAGCTAGCCAAACCCAAACATTGCTTATCTTGTCCCTATTGTCCTCTGTCTTACCGCTTCAGCTGCAAAACCTTGACTAACAGTTGAACTGGTATCGCTGGGCTCAATGGGCTGCTCTCTCTGCTCTCTCTCCTCTCTGCTGCCAGAGCCTCCAGGCTCACTAGGCTGAGATGATTGACTGGTAACGGGGCCAAATGAATAATTAGTTATTTGAAAACATTTGTCCTCATCAGCCTCAAGGGACTTCAACCTCTTCTCTCTCCTCTTTTCATCAGCACCTTCACGTTGTTTCTCTTTGTGTTGGTCCATCTTGCTCCTCCCACTATTTATCCAAATGTCACCACTTAACAGATGGGAAAGGGGCGGGGCC
This sequence comes from Thymallus thymallus, assembly GCA_023634145.1. Taxonomy (NCBI): domain Eukaryota; kingdom Metazoa; phylum Chordata; class Actinopteri; order Salmoniformes; family Salmonidae; genus Thymallus; species Thymallus thymallus. The sequence goes on from CM042404.1 coordinate 31,356,428, forward strand.
CAGGTAAAATTAGAATGGACTGGACCAAAAGTAATTGGCTGGGAGAGCGTGGCTGACACATGCAATACCCAGTGGGCTGGCAGCTCACTCACCTGGGCCAGTCAGACACACAGCACTTGGTTATTTTTATTTAAGTGGGGGCTGGGGTTATTTATATATTGTGTTGCATCGGCCACAATTGTCAAGCGGCCCACCGGGAAAACTCCCGGTGCTCCAGATGGCCAGTTCGTCATTGCTGGTAACTTATACGTCTGAAGGTTAACAATGGCTTTTTGTTTACAACTCTGCCTAGAAGGCCAGCATCCAGGAGTCGCCTCTTCACTGCTGACGTTGAGACTGGTGTTTTGTGGGTAGTATTTAATGAAGCTGCTCGTTCAGGCAAATTAGTTAGTTACTTTAAGGAAAAGTTCTCTCTCTGTGGGTCTAACCCCAAGAAATTCTGGAAAACGGTTAAAGCTCTGGAGAATAAACCCTCCTCCTCACAGCTGTCCAGGTCCCTTAAAGTTGATGATGTGGTTGTTACTGACAAGAAGCACATGGCTGAGCTCTTTAATCAACACTTAATTAAGTCAGGATTCCTATTTGACTCAGCCACGCCTCCTTGCCCGTCCAACATTTCCTCATCTGCCACCCCTTCTAATGCAACTATCCCCGATGCTCCTCCCCCTGCCCCGCTACCTGGAGGCAGTTACTGAGAGCTCCTGAAACTTCACCCCAAAAAAACATCTGGGTCAGATGGTTTAGACCCTTTCTTCTTTAAGGTTGCTGCCCCTATCATCACCAAGCCTATCTCTGACCTTTTTAACCTGTCTCTCCGTTCTGGGGAGGTTCCCATTGCTTGGAAGGCAGCCACGGTTAATCCTTTATTTAAAGGGGAAATCAAGCTGATCCTAACTGTTTCTATTTAGCCCTGTTTATCAAAAGTGTTGGAAAAACTTGTCAATAATCAACTGACTGGCTTTCTTGATGTCTATAGTATTCTCTCTGGTCTGCAATCTGGTTTCCGCTCAGGTTATGGATGTGTCACTGCAACCTTAAAGGTCCTCAATGATGTCACCACTGCCCTTGATTCTAAGCAATGTTGTGCTGCTATTTTTATTGACTTGGCCAAAGCTTTTGATACAGTAGACCATTCCATTCTTGTGGCCGGCTAAGGAGTATTGGTGTCTCTGAGGGGTCTTCGTGCTGGTTTTCTAACTACCTCTCTCAAAGAGTGCAGTGTATAAAGTCAGAAAATCTGCAGTCTCAACCTCTATCGTAATCGCTCCTCTTTCACTCCAGCTGCCACACTAACCCTGATTCAGATGACCATCCTACCCATGCTAGATTACGGAGGCATCATTTATAGATCGGCAGGTAAGGGTGTTCTAGAGGCTAGATGTTCTTTACCATTCAGCCATCAGATTTGACACCAATGCTCCTTATAGGACACATCACTGCACTCTATACTCCTCTGTAAACTGGTCATCTCTGTATACCCGTCGCAAGACCCACTGGTTGATGCTTATTGATAAAACCCTCTTAGGCCTCACTCCCCCCTATCTGAGATATCTATTGCAGCCCTCATCCTCCACATACAACACCCGTTCTGCCAGTCACATTCTGTTAAAGGTCCCCAAAGCACACACATCCCTGGGTCGCTCGTCTTTTCAGTTCGCTGCAGCTAGCGACTGGAACAAGCTGCAACAAACACTCAAACTGGACAGTTTTATCTCTATCTTCATTCAAAGAATCAATCATGGACACTGACTGGCAGTTGTGGCTGGTTTGTGTAATGTATTGTCATCTCTACCTTCTTGCCCTTTGTGCTGTTGTTTGTGCCCAATAATGTTTGTACCATGTTTTGTGCTGCTACCATGTTGTGTTGCTACCATGTTGTTGTCATGTTATGTTGCTACCATGCTGTGTTGTCATGTGTTGCTGCCTTGCTGTGTTGTCTCAGATCTCTCTTTATGTAGTGTTGTTTTGTCTCTCTTTATTTAGTGTTTTGTCTCTCTTGTCGTGATGTGTGTTTGGTCCTATATTTTATTTATTTGTATTTTATTTATTTATTTAATTCTTTTTAATCCCAGCCCCCATTCCAGCTACAATTGTCATTTACAACATTAGCTTCTACACAGTATTTCTAATCAATTTTATGTTATTTTAATGAAAAATTGGCTTTTCTTTCAAAAACAAGGACATTTCTAAGTGACCCCAAACTTTTGAATGGTAGTGTACATGAGCATAAATCATTAGATACATTTTTACGTGATTTAGAAAGTAACATATACTTTGTTTTACCTGCATTAAGTAACATTTTCAGTTCAAAGGCTTTCTGCAGGGCAATAAAGGCTTATTGACGCTCTGACAGAGCCTGGTCAGGTGTGGGGGAAATAGCATACACCATATTGGCATCTGCATACAGGTGAAAGTTAGTTTTTTACAGATAAACCAATATTTTTTATGTAAATAGTGAAATGAACCGGACGAAGAATGGATCCCTGTGGGACACCCTTTATGTCCAGAAAACCTGATTTAACACCACCAGTAAATACACACTGTGCTCTGTCATTTAAATACTTTTCAAACCAGCTACACACTGCCAGGTCCAGTCCAATTGATGAAAGCCTCTGAATAAGTAAGGAGTGGTCCACAGTGTCAAAGGCTTTAGACGGGTCAATAAAAAGGGCCACACAGTGTTAATTGTTTTGAAGAAAAAGAATAAAGAACATAATTTAAAACCAAAGAAGTAGCAGAGATGGTTATATGACCTGCTCTGAAACCTGATTGCTGTACATTTAGTATATATTTCATAGTTAAACAGAATCTAAGTTGAGTATTTACCAAGGATTCTATAATTATTTTCTAGGCAAGACAGTTTGGAAATGGGGCGATACTTCACACGGGTCACACACCTTTCTGAAGGGTGGAGTGTATATTTATTTGCAGAGCCAAGGGATGGTACCTGAAATAATTGTAAGTAAAAAAAAATAAACGTGTTTTGAAGATTCTGCGATCAGAGGATTTTTTTTTTTTTTTCACATCTGTCTTTCGAAAGGTGTCTAGCACATCACAAGTAGAAAGTTGTTCAAATGAAAGCAAAGATTCACTATAGGCTGGGAGAGGGGCAGGCAGTCAACTGGAATTGTAGCTTAAAGGACAATTCCACCCCAAAAATATATTTTGGTTTTTGTTTCGTTAGTCCCATTGTTGATATAGTCCCAAAATGTTTTGCATGTCAACAATCAAGTTTTCAAGATACTGTATGTAACTTTCAAAAATACATAAATACAGCAGGTATGATGCGAAAGGCTAGTCTTAACTAGTCTAAAGAAGGCCCATTTTATTGCTTCTTTAATCAGCACAATATTTGTTATATTTGCATAAGGGTTTTCTAATGATCAATTAGCCTTTTAAAATGATAAACTTGGATTAGCTGACACAACGTGCCATTGGAACACAGGAGTGATGGTTTCTGATAATGGGCCTCTGTTCGCCTATGTAGATATTCCATAAAAAATCAGCCGTTTTCCAGCTACAATAGTCATTTACAACATTAATAATGTCTACACTGTATTTCTGATCAATTCGATGTTATTTTAATGGACAAAAAAATAGCTTTTCTTTCAATAACAAGGACATTTCTAAGATACCACAAACTTTTGAATGGTTGTGTATATAAAGGGCCTGCCTATTTACTCCAATGGACTGCCAGCCCCTCTCCCAGGTTCTAGTGAATCTTTATTTTCATTTCAACAATTTTCTACTTGTGATGTGCTAGATGCCTTGCGCAAGATTGATGTAAAAAAAAAAATAGTCCACTGGGGCTGTTTTTCCTGATTTAGGTCAAAGGTCAGGGAAAGATCTGGGTCCCAACTCTTCTACTGGCGTATTATAGTCCTATAGTTTATCATTTGCTGCCTATTTGCTCCTTTGTGTTTTCTTTCTGTGTTTCAGAAATTTCAGGACATCGAGGAGAGCCATATCGTTCACATGAAGGATATCATTCAGTCGTACGCACAATCTGTTGACGAGACACACGTTCAGATCGGAGAGGTGAGTCAACGCACACATTCCTGTGGGCCGGGTGAGGTTTGTCCCCTGTCTCAGTGGGTGAGGTTTGTCCCCTGTCTCAGTGGGTGGGGTTTGTCCCCTGTCTCAGTGGGTGGGGTTTGTCCCCTGTCTCAGTGGGTGGGGTTTGTCCCCTGTCTCAGTGGGTGGGGTTTGTCCCCTGTCTCAGTGGGTGGGGTTTGTCCCCTGTCTCAGTGAGTGGGTGGGGTTTGTCCCCTGTCTCAGTGAGTGGGTGGGGTTTGTCCCCTGTCTCAGTGAGTGGGTGGGGTTTGTCCCCTGTCTCAGTGAGTGGGTGGGGTTTGTCCCCTGTCTCAGTGAGTGGGTGGGGTTTGTCCCCTGTCTCAGTGAGTGGGTGGGGTTTGTCCCCTGTCTCAGTGAGTGGGTGGGGTTTGTCCCCTGTCTCAGTGAGTGGGTGGGGTTTGTCCCCTGTCTCAATGGGTGGCTGGGTGGGTGGGGTTTGTGTCCTGTCTCAGTGGGTGGCTGGGTGGGTGGGGTTTGTGTCCTGTCTCAGTGGGTGGCTGGGTGGGTGGGGTTTGTCTCCTGTCTCAGTGGGTGGCTGGGTGGGTGGGGTTTGTCTCCTGTCTCAGTGGGTGGCTGGGTGGGTGGGGTTTGTCTCCTGTCTCAGTGGGTGGCTGGGTGGGTGGGGTTTGTCTCCTGTCTCAGTGGGTGGCTGGGTGGGGTTTGTCTCCTGTCTCAGTGGGTGGCTGGGTGGGGTTTGTCCCCTGTCTCAGTGGGTGGCTGGGTGGGGTTTGTCCCCTGTCTCAGTGGGTGGCTGGGTGGGGTTTGTCCCCTGTCTCAGTGGGTGGCTGGGTGGGGTTTGTCCCCTGTCTCAGTGGGTGGCTGGGTGGGGTTTGTCCCCTGTCTCAGTGGGTGGCTGGGTGGGGTTTGTCCCCTGTCTCAGTGGGTGGCTGGGTGGGGTTTGTCCCCTGTCTCAGTGGGTGGCTGGGTGGGGTTTGTCCCCTGTCTCAGTGGGTGGCTGGGTGGGGTTTGTCCCCTGTCTCAGTGGGTGGGGTTTGTCCCCTGTCTCAGTGGGTTCACTGTGCATCAGATGAATTCTTTGATCACTCTAATTGTTTAACTGAGAACCAGGAAGCCTTCCATTCAGCCGTTTATACCAATCAATTAAAAACTGATCAAAACTCCCTCTCAACCAATCTAAAACACCTTCAACATGCAGCCAGAGGCACGGCATGCCAACTGTACCAGGCATCTCGCTCAGATCTTAAGTGTGGAGATTTTACTGAACTTTACTGTCTTACTGTACATATAGTACTAAATCAATTACAACATATCATCACCATTTAAAAAAAAAAACTCTGTTGATCTTCTGTGATAGATATTCTTAAAGTAATTCTAGAGGTTTTACTACTTGACAGAATAGACAACTCAAAAGAAACTCTTCTCTACTGTGTAGGGGCTGTTGCTGCTGCAGTCCCAGTAGTGTCCACAGGGGGAGCCACAGCCCCACTCTCTGCCCTAAAGCTCCAGTCTTACCATGCATTTGACAGGAGAAAGACAATGTTCCCTGTCTGTGTTAGCCTGGCTGGGCTTAATTAAAATAGAGCCTGAAGGTGGGTGAGTTCTGTCCCAAACAGCTGGGAAATTACGCGCAGGCAGCCCAAGTAATTGTGATTCCGTGATGAATACCCTTTAAACCAGGCTGTATGAGCAAGCGAGCACCATTACCAAGTTGGAGGGATGGAGAGGTGGGATCTGAGCGAGGGAGGGAGAATATGGCCATTAATCGTGCAATATACTGCTTCATCCGTTAGACCACTAAAACTCGGCTCAGACATGCAAACACGCACGCACACTGTACACAAACAAATACACATCCTGTCAATATACTGTACACACACACACACGGACGGACGTCATGCACCCATTATTTTAGAGGGGGCACAATGTGTGTGAGGATGGAAACTGCTTTTTCTTGCAATCTAGAGCCATAATATTTTATGCCAAATTCCATGTAAAAAAAAAAAAAAAATAGTTATCTAAGCTGTCTGTATCCTCCTGACTGGAGCTTAAAAAAAATGCTTTTCTGCTAAAATCTGGGTAAAAGATTGAAAGGAATGTAAGTCTTATAACTTTTATGATTGCTTGCTTTTGTAAAGTATAGCACCATTTCCAGCAGCCCCTCAAAAATACCACTGACAGATGTTTTTATAAATAGTTATGAACGTTGGCTTAAAAATGAAGTTAAATAATTAATTTAACATGTGAAATGTTTTAAAACAGGGCAAATTGGACGTGCCCTAGTATCCCCTATGGGCATGACACCTCTGCACACGCAAATGGTCATTGCACTGTACACATACATGGTCAAGTAAACACACACTCTTAAACAATCTATATTTTCCAAACACATCAACACACTTAAATAATTAATACGGTCTAGTGACTCAAACACACATTAACTGGCCAGGTGACCACAACGTCTACCGACATGCACACAGACCCAGTTTGGCTGTTTGGCACACTGGCTAGCCTGGAATTAAGTGTAGTTTCATGTTAACCTGGGGCTGAGGTCTAAACAGTGGCATGGCAGTATGCAGGTCTCAGCCTTTTTCTAGCTATATTAGCCCTCTACTCTTAGGTTGAAGTCATTACAACTCATTTTTCAACCACTCCACAGATTTCATGTTAACAAACTATAGTTTTGGCAAGTCGGTTAGGACATCTACTTTGTGCATGACACAAGTTATTCTTCCAACAATTGTTTAGACAGATTATTTCACTTATAATTCACTATATCACAACTCCAGTGGGTCATACGTTTACATACACTAAGTTGACTGTGCCTTTAAATTCCAGAAAATGATGTCATGGCTTTAGAAGCTTCTGATAGGCTAATTGACATAATTTCAGTCAATTGGAGGTACAGTGGGGAGAACAAGTATTTGATACACTGCCGATTTTGCAGGTTTTCCCACTTACAAAGCATGTAGAGGTCTGTCATTTTTATCATAGGTACACTTCAACTGTGAGTGACGGAATCTAAAACAAAAATCCAGAAAATCACATTGTATGATTTTTAAATAATTAATTTGCATTTTATTGCATGACATAAGTATTTGATCACCTACCAACCAGTAAGAATTCCGGCTCTCACAGACCTGTTAGTTTTTCTTTAAGAAGCCCTCCTGTTCTACACTCATTACCTGTATTAACTGCACCTGTTTGAACTCGTTACCTGTATAAAAGACACCTGTCCACACACTCAGGCCCGTCTGAAGTTTGCCAATGACCATCTGGATGATCCAGAGGAGGAATGGGAGAAGGTCATGAGACAAAAATAGAGCTTTTTGGTCTAAACTCCACTCGCTGTGTTTGGAGGAAGAAGAAGGATGAGTACAACCCCAAGAACACCATCCCAACCGTGAAGCATGGAGGTGGAAACATCATTCTTTGGGGATGCTTTTCTGCAAAGGGGACAGGATGACTGCACCGTATTGAGGGGAGGATGGATGGGGCCATGTATCGCGAGATCTTGGCCAACAACCTCCTTCCCTCAGTAAGAGCATTGAAGATGGGTCGTGGCTGGGTCTTCCAGCATGACAACGACCCGAAACACACAGCCAGGGCAACTAAGGAGCTGGAGGGAGCTGGAAGTCCGTATTGCCCAGCGACAGCCCCGAAACCTGAAGGATCTGGAGAAGGTCTGTATGGAGGAGTGGGCCAAAATCCCTGCTGCAGTGTGTGCAAACCTGGTCAAGAACTACAGGAAACGTATGATCTCTGTAATTGCAAACAAAGGTTTCTGTACCAAATATTAAGTTCTGCTTTTCTGATGTATCAAATACTTATGTCATGCAATAAAATGCAAATTAATTACTTAAAAATCATACAATGTGATTTTCTGGATTTTTTCCGTCACTCACAGTTGAAGTGTACATATGATACAAATTACAGACTTCTAAATGCTTTGTAAGTTGGAAAACCTGCAAAATCGGCAGTGTATCAAATACTATATAAGGTAGATCTTGAAATACATCCACAGGTACACGTCCAATTGACTCCATTGATGTCAATTAGTTTATCAGAAGCTTCTAAAGCCATGACATGATTTTCTGCAATTTTCCATGCTGTTTAAAGGCACAGTCAACTTAGTGTATGTAAACTTTTGACCCACTGGAATTGTGATATAGTGAAATAATCTGTCTGTAAACAATTGTTGGTAGAATTACTTGTGTCATGCACAAAGTAGATGTCCTAACCTACTTGCCAAATCTATAGTTTGTTAACATGAAATCTGTGGAGTGGTTGAAAAATGAGTTTTAATGACTTCAACCTAAGTGTATGTAAACTTCCGACTTCAACTGTAAATACCCTATACACCTTTACCTGTTGACATGGTCCAATGTTGAGACAGTGTTTACTAGTGTTTCCCTCTCCTCCCCCTCCAGGATAAGGCCCAGCCAGAGACCCAAGCCAGGTCGTTTGTTAACGTGGGGTTCAGGGCTTTGCTGGCTGTAGACGACCCTCTGGCCCTGGTCAGACAGCCTGAATCTGTAGCTAGCTAGCTAAACAATGAACCATAATCCCAACTCATGACATTACTAACCTGCATGAATCTGCAGGTAGCTAACCAACCAGGTTCAATGTTAGCTATCTAACATTAGGCTATAACTAGCAAAGAAAATGGTTTTGAGATACGAATAATATTACTACACAGATCATACACGTAACGTTAGCTAGCGAGCCAGACAGCTAATGTTTGTTAGCTTGCTAACAGTACACTTTAACTTGAAATGAAAATGACTTTCTGACGAAATTATAAAATTTTAATATATGAAAATGTATCTAGCTAGACTATCTTACTCGTATACATGGATGGACGCTTATCTCTCTCTGTCACGGATGCCATGGTTTACCTTAGTTTGAAGATGTAATCAGGAGACAGGTGTTTTCTCCATCACGTTATCTATCACACTCTAATTCCACTGATTTCAAAACTCGGTCCTCCAGAAAGTGGAGAGCAACACTTATGCAGTTCTACTACGCAATATGTTTCCAAAAAAGCCTCGTTAGACAGGATTACCTATTATTATTACTTACTGACCAGCTCAAATAGACAGAAGTGTGCTACTTTTTTATTTGTATTTACAGATGGCATAGAAGTTTGTAATTAAGGCACATGAAAGTTCTTATGTTCCAAAAGGCATTTCTTTCCAAAAACGCATTTTGATAAAAAAAAAGTTTACTTTCAAATGGCCCTCCTTGTGAAGTAGCTACATACGCATAGTATTCTGAAACTAGTCACATATTTGAATATGGACAATTAGAACTAAAAGTAATATTTGTTACTACTTCATTACTACTGCATGTTTATTGTAGTTCATATTTTCACAACGATATGCCTGCGTGCTCTGCAGAGTCACGGGAGGGCGTGCCTGTGTGTGTGTTTGTTGTGCGTGCAATGTTTGTATTTGTAAGCAACCATTTGTGTGTGAGGGAAGTGCCCTTGAGTGCGGATGTGTGTTTTTTTTTGTGCATGTGTGAAAAATCACTGGCAGTACAGAGGGGTTGGAGGGGGGTTCTGTGTGTGTATGAGACGCAGGTGATGACATTACAGTGCATTTCCTCACAGCAGCAGCATAGAGCGAGCGGCTGGGCTGCAGCACCTGACAGATCGCGTGTGCTGGAGTGAGCATTCGACCTCACCACGGCCCCCCCTACGCCCAACCCCCACCGCGAGGGTGCAGGGGGGCTAATGCACTCCGCCTCGCTGGAGGGGCTCAGGAGGGGGGGGTGGGGCGTGTATTTGTGTTCATGATAGTGGATGGAGGTACTCTGTTGTGCTTACAGTATCACGCACATCTGAATCGTTTGGCGAGATTGTACAGTCAGTCAGTCCCTGTTCGTCATCTATCTGGTCCTTTTACCTTCCCCCGACACACAGGCACATATACACACACAAACCGCTGACATCCACACACATACTGCACACGTGCACACACACACGGCACACGTGCACACACACACTGGCACACACGCCACTGACATCCAAAACAAACAAACAAACACCATCCTTCCTGTGATAGCACCCAGAGGGCATCAGGAAACCGCTCTGTCAACAACAAACCTACCGACACAACAAAACCATACCAAAATGTATTATGTAAGCCAGTCTCCACAGGCCATTGAGACACGTAGTGTTTTTTTTTTCCTTCTTTTTTTTAAAACATAGAGCGAAGCAAACGCTGGGTAGTACAGTCTTTTAGAGGGAGTATACAGTGAAAATCACAGAGCCATATTGTATGTGTCACTCCTTCTGAGCATTCTAAAACCAGACACCCAGATAGCAGTCCCCAAGGACACAAGCTGTCACTCACAACACAAGCCATCACACACCACACAGCAAATACACACACACTGTCCCCCCTTTCTCTCTGTCTCACACATGACTATCACACACACACACACACACACACACACACACACACACACACACACACACACACACACACACACACACACACACACACAAATACAGGCACAGACACTCTCTGTCACGCACCCACACTGCCCATTTATTTTATTTTTATATTGCACCAGTACCTCCCAGTGTTACTACTACCACAGAATGAGCCCTCTGGACTCAATGAACACCCACTCAAGTGTGTCTTATTCCAAGTGTATTCCACTCTGCCTTCAGTTCTCCAAGTTCTTTTTCCGTTATTAATGTAATCCTAACTGTATTGCAGCCATACCGGGGTGAAATACATGTGAAAATACTTGAGCTGAGCTTGATTTAGTTTGACCTGTACAATGGAACCAATGGAATAGTTCTAAAAGTGAAAACTCCAAGATAAATATTCAGTAAGTCATACCAGAAGCTAGCAGATTCATTACTTACCAACAACGGCTGCAAATTCAATAAAACTACATCACGTTTTGAAGTTCACTTTCCTCGCTTTGTCTAACAACACTATAAAGAATCTAGTAAATAGGTATTTATTTAGTTTCATAGAACAAACGTTTGTTAGCACATTTCTTATACTGGCCTTATCCAGAGAGGGAGCAGGCCTGTTCAGGGGGGTTGCCGAGCAACACGTGCCTTGGAGAGCAACAACGTTCTGCATAGCTCAACAAACTCCCATGATTTGTGAATCTGTTCGGATCGAACAGCTAGGTAGACCGTTAAAATGGCTTTTAAAAACGTATACGTATCTCACAAAATCACAACATTATGTTATTCACTAACCATAAACTATTTATATACAGTAATATAATAGAAATATGGGGACAAAATTCTAACTTACTCAACCTGTAAACTAAGTTCACGTCTTGACTGTTTGTTGTGTTGTCCTTTTGCAGGTCCATACAGAGTTTTTGGGGAACATGGAGAACAGCTCTGTGGAGGGCTTGATACAGAAGCTGTCTGAGAGTAAAGGAACGGGGAAGGAGAGACCAGGTAAGACGCCCCACACGCACAGACACACCTGCCGTGACACGTATGCAGATCAATGATATGTTATTGTGTATGACTGGTGAAGCACTTCAGTGGTTAGCGGCAACTTATATAATTTGTCTTCAATATGCCTGAATCTGACTGTGGATCAATGGTTAGTTTGGGGCAACTTCTATACTTACTCCTTCAACGTGGCTGAATCTGACCCTGTATCAGTGTCAGTTTCTTAGAGGCCACTTCCTTGAAAGTGACTTCCTGTCTTTAAGATGGGTAGGGGCCTATGAGAGAGGGTTAGCCAATGAGAGAGCAGTAATGAGAGGTTGTAAAAGGCCGTCTGACTCAATAGATGTAATCTGCTGTAAAGGTAGGTAGGTAGATATTTCACTTAGCATTTGACACCATGCAAGCCGGGTCAGGGGTCGGGGCGGTTACACGCACGCACGATAACTTGGCTATATACTGTGTTGATGTGCAGGGGTATAAGGCAATTGAGGTAGATATGTACATATAGGTGGGTAAAGTCACTAGGCAGCAGGATAGATGATAAACAGCAGCATATATAATGAGCCAAAGGAGTGAATGCAGATAGTTAACCAAATAGCTACCCAGACTATTTTATGGCAGAAACTGTTCAGGGTCCCGTTGGTTCCAGACTTGGTGCATCGATACCGCTTGCCGTGCGGTAATAGAGAGAACAGTCTATGACTAGGATGGAGTCTTTTTAGGGCCTTCCTCTGATTTACTGGGCCGTACGCACTACCCTATGTGGCGCCTTGCGGTCGGATGCAGCCAAGCGGTTGCCATACCAAGCGGTGATGCAGCCAGTCAAGATGCTCTCAATGGTGCAGTTGTAGAACGTTTTGTGGATCTGGCCCATGGCAAATCTTTTCAGCCTCCTGAGGTGGAAGAGGCGTTGTCGTGCCTTCTTCACAACTGTTGGTGTGTGTGGACCATGTTAATTCCTTAGTGATGTGGACACAGGAACTTGAAGCGCTACAGCCCCGAAGATGCGGATGGAGGCGTGTATGGCCCTCGGTTTCCTGTAGTCCACGATCAGCTCCTTTGTATTGCTGACGTTGAGGAAGAGGTTGTTGTCCTGGCAAATTGCCAGGTAACTGATCTCCTCCCTACAGGCTGTCTCATCGTTGTCTGTGATCAGGCCTACCACCGTCGTGTTGTCACTTATTGATAGTGTGTTATGTTATTGATAGTGTCACTCAGAGAAGAGGGAACTGACAAAACAGGTGGGGTTTTAGGAGGGGTTCTAAAAGACACTTGTGGGTGTGTCCACTGAAAGTTGCATAGCAACAACTGGGACCTAAAAGACAAACCAAAATATAATTCACATCAAACTTAAAGACGGGAAGATGAAGGTTTGTCTAGAAACTAAATGTGTTAACCCTCTGCATCTCTCAAGACAATTGGAGAACTGGGCCAGCCACTCTTAAATAGCAACTAGGCCAGCACAGGTGAAACACCTTCCCACAAATGAGATGGCAACCAACACCGGTGTAACACATACTGACTAATGAGGTGACCAATCGGTGCGCCCTACGTGCTAACAAGCTATACGTGCTAAAGTCCAACCTCAAAACATAAATGGAAAAACCAAACCCTGTAACAGTGTTGGAGTCATTTGCGGCGTGGTAGATGTGTTGTGTCCTACCCTCACCACTTGGGGGCGGCCTTCAGAAAGTCCAGGATCCAGTTGCAAAGGGAGGTAGTCAGTCGTATGGTCCTGAGCTTAGTGATGAGCTTGGAGGGCACTATGGTGTTGAATGCTGAGCAGCATTCTCACATAGGTGTTCCTCTTGTCCAGGTGGGAGAGGGCAGTGTGGAGTGCAATAGAGGTTGCATCATCTGTCAATCTGAATGCAAATTGGAGTGGGTCCAGGGTGTCTGGGATGATTGTATGATGTGAGCCATGGCCAGCCTTTCAAAGCATTTCATGCGTACAAATGTGAGCGCTACGGAGCGATAGTCATTTAGACAGGTTACCTTGACGTTCTTGGGCACAGGGACTATGCTGGTCTGCTTAAAACATGGAGGTGGTACAGACTTGGTCAAGGAGAGGTTGAATATGTCAGTGAAGACACTTAACAGCTGGTCAGCTTATGCTCTGAGTGCGCATCCTGGTAATCCGTCTGGCTCTGTGGCATTGTGAATGTTAACCTGTTTACTCAGATCGGCTACGGAGAGTGAGATCACACAATCATCCGGAACAGCTGGTGCTCTCATGCATGGTTCAGTGTTGCTTGCCTCAAAGCGAGCATACAAAGCATTTAGCTCGTCTGGTAGGCTCTTGTCACTGGGAAGCTTGCGGCTGCATATCCCTTTAATCCGTGATAGTTTGCAAGCCCTGCCACATTTGACGAGCATCAGAGCCGACGAAGCTTCTGATAGGCTAATTGACATCATTTGAGTCAGTTTGAGGTGCACCTGTGGATGTATTTCAAGGCCTACCTTCAAACTCAGTGCCTTTTTGCTCGACATCATGGGAAAATCAAAAGAAATCAGCCAAGGTCCTCAGAAAAACAATGGTAGACCTCCACATGTCTGGTTCATCCTTGGGAGCAATTTCCAAACGCCTGTACGCAAACAAACAATATTACGCAAGTATATACACCAGGGGACCACGCAGCTGTCATACCGCTCAGGAAGGAGACTCGTTCTTTCCTAGAGATGAACGTACTTTGGTGCGAAAAGTGAAAATCAATCCCAGAACAACAGCAAAGGACCTTGTGAAGATTCTGGAGGAAACAGTTACAAAAGTATCAATATCCACAGTAAAACGAGTCCTATATCGACATAAGCCGCTCAGCAAGGAAGAAGCCACTGCTCTAAAACCGCCATAAAAAAGCCAGACTACGGTTTGCAACTGCACATGGGGACAAAGATGGTACTTTTTGGAGAAATGTCCTCTGTTCTGATGAAACAAAAATAGAACTGAGGCTTGCAAGACGAAGAACACCATCCCAACCATGACGCATGGGGTGGCAGCATTATGTTCTGTGGGTGCTTTGCTGCAGGAGGGACTGGTGCACTTCACAAAATAGATGGCATCATGAGGAAGGAAAATTATGTGGATATATTGAAGCAACATCTCAAGACATCAGTCAGGAAGTTAAAGCTTGCTCGCAAATGGGTCTTCCAAGTGGACAATGACTCCAAGCATTCTTTGGGACAACAAAGTCAAGGTATTGGAGTGGCCATCACAAAGCCCTGACCTCAATCCTATAGAAACTTTGTGGGCAGAACTGAAAAAGCATGTTCGAGCAAGGAGGCCTACAAACCTGACTCAGTTACACCAGTTCTGTCAGGAGGAATGGGTCAAAATGCACCCAACGTATTGTGGGAAGCTTTTGGAAGGCTGCCTGAAACGTTTGACCCAAGTTAAACAATTTAAAGGCAATGCTACCAAATACTAATTGAGTGTATGTAAACTTCTGACCCACTGGGAATGTGATGAACGATATAAAAGCTGAAATAAATAATTCTCTCTACTATTATTCTGACATTTCACATTCTTAAAATAAAGTGGTGATCCTAACTGACCTAAGACAGGGAATTTTTACTAGGATTAAATGTATTTGGCTAAGGTGTATGTAAACTTCCGACTTCAACTGTATGTACGTACGGTCACTGTGGGGACATCTCAGTCGGTGCACTTATTAATGATGCCGGTGACTGGTGTGGTAAAAACTCAATATTATCGGATGAATCCCAGAACATATTCCAGTCTGAGCTAGCGAAACAGTCCTGTAGCTTAGCATCCGCTTCATTAGACCACTTCCGTATTGAGCGCGTCACTGGTACTTCCTGTTTGAGTTTTTGCTTGTAAGCAGGAATCGGGAGGATTTATCGTCAGATTTGCGAAAGGGAGGGCGAGGGAGAGCCTTGTATGCGTTTCTGTGTGTGGAGTAAAGGTGATCAAGAGTTTTGTCGCTTCTAGTTGCACAGGTGACATGCTTGTAAAAATGATGTTTCCCTGCATTAAAATCACCGGCCACTAGGAGCGCTGCCTCTGGATGAGCATTTTCTTGTTTGCTTATGGCCTTATGCAGCTCGTTAAGTGGTAAAACTTGAGACTTCCTTAATATTAGAGATTGCGCACCAGCTGTTGTTAAAAAAGACACGCACCCCTCCCCCATTCATCTTACCAGAGGCAGCCGTCCGGTCTAGACGATGCATGGATAAAACAGCAAGATGTATATTATCCATGTCCTTCTTCCGAGAAACATAGAATATTCCAGTTGTTCAGGTCCGTTGATAGTGGTAGTCTCGAGCGGAGCTCGTCCAGTTTGGTCTTTAGTGATTGTACATTTGCCAATAGAATGAAGGGTAGAGGCAGTTTATTTTCTCGCCAACATAGTCTTGCCAGGATGCCATAGCTTCTTCTTTCGAGTCACGGGGATTAGGGCCAGGTCCGGAGTAAGCAGAATGTCCAGAGCTGCTGACTCGTTGAAGTAGCAATTGTCATCTAAGTCGAGTTTAGTGATCGCTTTTCGGATGTCCAGAAGCTGTTTTCGGTCATAGGAAATTATGGCGGAGACGTTATGTACAAAAAAAGTTTTTATTTCACCAGATAAATGTCCTTTAACTAATTCCTATAAAATCAGAATTGAGTTGCTAATGGCAGTCTGCAGTACCTCGGTCGGTCAGTATATTCAATGAGAAGAGGCAGCAATGAGCTAGCCTGGAACGTCACTTCCTAGTTGTTACAGAGCCATGTATAACTTAGCAAGATGGTGACATGCTAAAATGACACTTTCTGATCTTCAAATGCACCACAGAATTCTCACAAACAATGCGGTGATGTCATCGAGGGCTTCGTCCATATTTTTTACAGTCTATGGTAAAAGCAACGGCTTTATTTCATTGCATATGCTACCAAATTAGTCTTTAGAGCCCTACACACACACACACTGCTGTGTTGAGGGTGCAGACTGAACTAAGCAGCCAGAACTAAGCTCTTCTGGAGGTCAGGATCTCGACAATAGCTCTTGTGTAAACTACGACATGCTACAGTAATCAAGGTGTAACTCCTTCTCCCTCTCTCTTGCACTCTCATCTGTGTAAAACTTTGCGTGTCAGGAGTTTATTAGATCCTAATTGTTCTCAAAGCCAATCATGGTAGGCTTAAAGAAAGTGGGTTGATTATTATATAAATATGGCAAGGATAATTGGGCATTATTCACATCTTCACCTTACACATCCTTCTCTCATCTCCATATTCATGAATAGCCTATTTTTACTCCTGATGAAGGTACATGGGTATCTATGGTTACAGCCGGTGTCTGTTATGCATTGTAGCTTTCCCAGGGGCTTGCGCCGCCTTCTATCAGGTAGCCGACACAAAGGGCCCGACGTGGGGTGTGTTTGTGTATATACAAACGGTGACCCTTGACCCCTGTGTCCAGACGTGGCATCCGGACAACGGCGGCCTTCATTTTGTTTTGACAGCAGAATTAATTGAGGGCTAAAAACAGTTGTAAAATTCCTCCCCGTATCAAGCTGTTCATTAGAGATCGCATCGTGGCCTAGGCCGTGTCAGAAAAATAAGCTGCATGTCCCTTGATGAAGTAGCTGAACGGATGGCGGGTCCAGTGCCTTTAGAGAGAGAGGGAGCTTGAATAAACTTTCTACTGCGGAAACAATCCCAAAGTGACACGCTGCGAGAGGGGGAAGGGGGGTGGGGGGGTTCGCAGTGTTCACCGATATCCAGCTGAGCTGTCAACTGGCGGCTAGCCAGACACGCAAACCCTCCGCCCCTCTCCCTCTCTCTCTCTCCCCGCTCCGCTCCGAGCACCATATGAAGCATATGCAATTTAAAAAACCCTTCTCCGCTCATGTGTGACTCAACTGCATGCTTCCCTCACACACACACAGAGAGAGAGAGAGAGAGAGAGAGAGAGAGAGGAGAGAGAGGAGAGAGAGAGAGAGAGAGAAATAGAAAAGAGACCTCTTCCTCTATATAAACAAAGTCGTCTGTCTGTTTATGAAATGTTTAAACGGTTCCTAATGCCTCCAATGCAGTTTTAGGTAAGATTAGTGTGTCTGGTGTGTAGATTTTTTGCTGTAGTCCGTGTGTGCGTAAATATTGTCAGATGCAATTGTAGGATGCTGTCAGCGAAAGGTCTCTCTCTCTCTTTATTTCGTGAACTAGTTCTTGGAGGAGCGTGGCGTTTGTGTTTTGATTGGGACGGAGCGCACACACAAACAGCAGTCATGTCAGTGTGTGTTAGCCGGCGGTGAAGAGCTAACGGTAGACGGCCTCATATTGCACAGTAGAGTAGATCGGTCATTGGTGTACTCTATCCACTTCACTTGGCGTGATGCGTGCCTCTCGTGACTCGCCGCTTCCCTGCGCTTCTCCAAGCTCTGCGCGCCCTGAACAATGTGTCAATTCTGCCCACGACTGACGTTCTCTGGGGAAGGCTGACGTTCTCTGGGGAAGGCTGACGTTCTCTGGGGAAGGCTGACGTTCTCTGGGGAAGGCTGACGTTCTCTGGGGAAGCTGCATTGAACCGCTGTTGCTGTATACGTTTGACTAAAATATCATTAACTTTGTTTTTCCAGGTCAAGGCATTTTGGTGCCATGGAAATGAAATCTTGCCCAAGGCTGGCCTACTCCCCTCTCTTCTTTCTTTTCTCTTTTCATGGTCTGGTATGAACTAGTAAACGCAGACTGCCTGTCGTGCATGAGCTTTAAGAAGATAAATGCAAAGTAAAATTCTCTAAAAGGCACTTGGAAACGGATCTGTGTTCTGATGAGTAGGCTGTGTAGTCACGGAAACCCTAGATTGCTTTATCAACTGACAAAATGGATAACAACATTTCATAAAATCGTATTTATTCCATATATTATAGACTATACCACTTTCATCTCATGTTAATAGGAATTAATGTATTCTTCATAGATTATTCCTCTTAAGAAAATTAACCTAAAACAAAGTAAAAGTCACCATTTCACACTCATCGTCTTACTGTCTGCTCATGATAAACCACAAGACAACTGTCTGCTCATGATAAACCACAAGACAACTGTCTGCTCATGATAAACCACAAGACAACTGTCTGCTCATGATAAACCACAAGACAACTGTCTGCTCATGATAAACCACAAGACAACTGTCTGCTCATGATAAACCACAAGACAACTGTCTGCTCATGATAAACCACAAGACAACTGTCTGCTCATGATAAACCACAAGACAACTGTCTGCTCATGATAAACCACAAGACAACTGTCTGCTCATGATAAACCACAAGACAACTGTCTGCTCATGATAAACCACAAGACAACTGTCTGCTCATGATAAACCACAAGACAACTGTCTGCTCATGATAAACCACAAGACAACTGTCTGCTCATGATAAACCACAAGACAACTGTCTGCTCATGATAAACCACAAGACAACTGTCTGCTCATGATAAACCACAAGACAACTGTCTGCTCATGATAAACCACAAGACAACTGTCTGCTCATGATAAACCACAAGACAACTGTCTGCTCATGATAAACCACAAGACAACTGTCTGCTCATGATAAACCACAAGACAACTGTCTGCTCATGATAAACCACAAGACAACTGTCTGCTCATGATAAACCACAAGACAATAGCTTTTGTCTGGTTGACTTGTGTCATTGTGCTAACATCATGTGGGGCCTTTTGACACGCTCATTCATCGTGAGTGTTGGTTTTTCCCATAGCTTTTTGAAGTGTGTGTGTGTGTGTGTGTGTGTGTGTGTGTGTGTGTGTGTGTGTGGGGCGTTTGTGTGTGGGGCGTTTGTGTGTGGGGCGTTTGTGTGTGGGGCGTGTTGTACTGCAGTGTACCCTGTGTGCTGTAGAGTTTTCCCCTGGTTCAGGATAGTGTCACATCTCGCTGATGGCCACCAGACACTGTGTTGACTGTGATATTGACCCTGTCTGCCCTCCAGGATCAGCATGGACCATTTACCAAGCCTGTGTGTGTGTGTACCTGACTGGATGCTGTGTGTTCCTGCCAAGCCGTGTGTGTGCGCATGGCACTGCCAGCACAGGGTCATTCACCTAGGGCTGGCACAATTACTGTATGTAACCGACGGTTATTGATGAAGACCGTCATGAAAATAAAATAACCATATTAACCGTTAAAAAAATTTTTTTTGTGGAACAAACTGCTGACTGAAGACAGGACGGCCGGGCATTTGCGTGGTTGAGTCCGTTTCTGCGGTAACATGGACTCTTAACAACGTGTTGATACTTTGTTGAACAAGCAAGGTGTTGTAGCAAACGAGTCGGTTGCCTAGGCAACGCCCCCTACAATGCAGCCGCGGGGCATGGAAGCTCTAATCCTGGCAATTTCACTGGTAAACTCCATGTACACTCGCAATGGCTGCCTGGTATTGTGATGCAATAATTTCCATGGTAATGTAGAAGGTTCATAACTGATGTGGTTCATGCACTGTTTTTTTTTTTTTTTTTTAAATGTCAGTTAAGTTGAATCGACAAATCACGGTACGTTGATGTGTGCACCTCCTGCTTTTACTTCCTGCTTTGCTCTATGGGTACATTCGCATTGGCTGCCAGACTTGATGCCCGTTCTATTAACTATATTTATTTGGCAGCACTTGCAGTCAGGAGAGGAGAAAATGTGTGTTTAAAAAATCTGTTTTACTGTTTGGTTGCTTATTACGACGGCGGTCATTTGACTGGCCAATTACCGTCACCAAAATTCCATGACCGTCACAGCCCTACATTCACCTCTTAAATGCCAAATTAACCTAGCTTATTGTTTCTGTCTAATCAGGAGACTCTAGCGGAGGGATGGGTAACTGTAGGCCCTCAGATCCATTTCCCCCAAAAAACAATAACAACGTTTTAAAATATGTATGAGAGTAAGAATAGTACAATGTACAACGTGCCATTTCTAAACGTGGTTGTGCTTCAGCAGTGTTTCTCTTATTATGTCGCTCAATTAGTCCATGTCAGCTTAAAATGTTTTGATTGGTAAGTTAGTTTAGCCATCATGGTCAAACTATCAACCGGTGGGCCTCCATTGATTTTGTTAGTTACTCTCACTCAGATATAATATTTAAAACGGCAAACATTTATCTCCAACCTATGGCAAAATGAGTAGAATTGCAGCAAATGTTCTTTAAAAACGGCCATATTTTCTATCAGCCCCATGGCAAAATGCATAAAACATATTTCACTTAATGCTAGGGTGGGTAAGGATGTGGGTACGCAGTCCCGCGAGCCACTGCGGCCCCTCATTATGAGTTCAGTTTTCTTTGTGGCCCCCACCAACATCAACGTTGCCCTTCCTGCTCTAAAAGCCAAATAAACCTGAAGGATTGTTTCTGTCTTATCAGGTCCTATTGAGTTTGAGGAGTGTAACACTGCCATCGCCACTGAAGGTAAGACACACACACACATGCTTGTACCCTACTTATCTGTAGTCTGTTCCCAACTCAATGAAACAAACAAACCACCAGAAAACTGGATGAAATTCAGAAATAAATGTGAAAAGTCAGACTTTATATTTCGCAATTAAATGTGTGGTTTAACAGTCTAAATGTTTTAAGTTGTCTGACCACTTCTCCAGCTCTATTGTGATAAATCTAAAGTATTTATAAAAGTCACTCATATTTGTCAAAACAGATATATTTGTTCAGTTTCACACGCACTCCTCTGGTTTGTTACTAGGAGCCAAACCCAGAAAGAGAAAAACATTTGCGATCCCGGGCCGCCGGAAAGACACCAAGGACACAGACTCCACGTGAGTATACACTTTGAAAAGTATTTATGAAGGATTTGTAAGGAGTTTTTTTTATACTCTTAATTATGTACTGTCCATTGTCTGGGACTTGGATGGGATGGCTTTGTGGAGATTAAATGACCGATTCTGTATTAAAATGATCCAAGATTATGCTGCTTTTTAATGGGGGTGTCCTGCAGACCTAGGTTCAGACCTAGGTTGAAAACTCTTTCAAATAGTGGGTTATTTATAGGAAGTTATTTGAAAATACTGTCAAATGCTTCTAGAATACAACTAGAAGTAGTTGATTCGGGCCACATTACTTGAAAATACTAAAACAAAAAATACTGATTATTATTGTAAATAAAATAATAACTATTAAAATACTCATGTAACCCAGGTTTGCTGGTCTGATAGATGATACTCATTTAGCTTCATTGGACTCAATGATAAAATGTTTAACTTTTATGTCCATGGATTTTATACTTTTTACGAGTATAAAACTACTCTTGGTTATTTTTTTTGGGCTCGTCCTCAGGGAGTCGACAGAAGTTGAAGCTGTTGTGAGTACCCTTCAGTTAAATACTTTAAAATGGCATTTATTTGAATTACATTAATTAAATCGTATGAATGATACTGTATTATTATACTAGTGAATTATTTTGTTGTGTCATCATCATGCAATAGTATTGCAAATATTTGTCAATTATTGTAGAAATTGTCAAAGTAATTTAATTTGTTGAAGTGGTAGTAGCAGGATTTGCTCAATGCCTTCACTCCTTTTTTTCTCTGTCTCTCTCTCTATTTCTCTGCCTCTTTCTCTCTCTCTCTCTCTCTCTCTCTCTCTCTCTCTCTTTCTTTCTCTCTCTCTGCTTCTCTCTCGCTCTCTGCCTGTCTCACTCTCTGTCATCTTTCTCTGCTCTGGGCTGTAGAATAATGCCAACGGAGCTCCTCATGGGTACTATGGCACCATAGACTTCCAGAACGCTGTGAGTGTCAAACACACGCTAGCAGAAAATACTACAAGTTATATGTATTAATGACCCAATATTTTGTTGTCTCTCTTCTAGAATGTCCCCACGGTCGACGAAGATGGCTTCTGTATCAGACCGGAAGACCGCAACGAAAATGATATCCTCCAACACTCCTCAATGCTTTTACACTGTTCAACAACTATTTGTATTCAAACACATCTCATCATTCCTTTTTGCACCGATCCCATTCTAAGATGTATTCAATTAGTTGTCACTGTTGGTTTCATGTTACCATATCACTATGAAGCCACTATATTGCCGTACAGACACTAATCTGGCAGGCTGTGTGTTATGATCTGTTCTGCTCCTTAACCGTGTGATCCACATGCCAAAGAGAACTCGTTCTATTCATCGAGTGACTCTGAGGACGAGGATGAACCCAGGAAGTTCCACGTGGAGATCAAGCCGGTGGCACCCAACAACGGGACGCACCCAAGCCGAGCCACCATCGACGAACTCAAGGCCTCCATCGGAAACATCAGTCTGTCTCCACCAACCTCAGTACGTCAACTCTGTAGTCTGTACAACTTGATAGAAACCTGTTGCGCCACAATTCTGTCAGAGATTCAACACGTATTGTAGACAGTCACACACTTTTTGGTCCTCTGTAGCTAGAGCATGCCGCTTGCAACGTCAGAATAGTGGGTTCGACCACTATTGGGTAAAAATATTACCCATAGGTAAAATGGATGCACGCATGACTGTAAGTCACTTTGGATAAAAGCGTCTGCTAAATGTTGTTGTTATTATTATTATTATTATTATTATTATTATTATTATTTATTTTTATTTTAATATATTATGATCAATATATTAATAATTAATTCCTCACCTCCCATCTTACAAATGTATTCTGATCTATAACCTATCTTACTTCATAAGATGTTTCCTCTGTACGCTTCAGCTGGACCCATTCACTACCTTAGTGTGTCTACTCCATTTTCCTGTCTAAGGAGCAGTAGAGTTTCTCCGTCCGTCTGTCCCATCTCCTCTCTACCACTAGGGGGCAACAGTACATTGTATTTCCCCTGTAATTTCTGGGAAACGGGGTACTTATCAAAAAGCTCTCCTTCTGACAGAAACATTAGACAGTCACTGTATCATACATATTTGAAAGCCTTCTTCTCCCTGGTTGGACCATTGTCTCTGTTTTCTAAGACGAGTCACTGTGGACAGTGGGAGTGAGTGAGCTCATTCAGAAAGTTAAGTTGAGTTTTTCTTGAAAGATTGAAATCTCCACACATCAGAGTGGAGTTATAATTCAAACATAATTATTTTAAAATTGCCTGTGTTTATTTACAAGACTGGTAGCAGGGGGGGGGGGGGAAGTGTCACAAATAGTCTTTGGTTAATTGTTTTCTCTCTTACTTGACTTTAACACACGTACAACTGTTTAATGGCACAGGTGGAATGGCAATGTCTCTCTCAAATACTCTATTTAACCCCCTAGAGTCAATATCGAGCCCCTGTGGAAAATCGAATTATCATAATACAAAACTCCTGTCAGTTTAAGCTAGAGAGATCTGTTTTTTGCATTGGATGCAGAGGTGGTGTTCTCCATACTTTATGACAGAGCTAGAGGTGGTGTTCTCCATACTTTATGACAGAGCTAGAGGTGGTGTTCTCCATACTTTATGACAGAGCTAGAGGTGGTGTTCTCCATACTTTATGACAGAGCTAGAGGTGGTGTTCTCCATACTTTATGACAGAGCTAGAGGTGGTGTTCTCCATACTTTATGACAGAGCTAGAGGTGGTGTTCTCCATACTTTATGACAGAGCTAGAGGTGGTGTTCTCCATACTTTATGACAGAGCTAGAGGTGGTGTTCTCCATACTTTATGACAGAGCTAGAGGTGGTGTTCTCCATACTTTATGACAGAGCTAGAGGTGGTGTTCTCCATACTTTATGACAGAGCTAGAGGTGGTGTTCTCCATACTTTATGACAGAGCTAGAGGTGGTGTTCTCCATACCTTATGACCCTCCCACAAGCGTCTTGGGACTGGTCTGAAGTCGGTACAGCCGATCTGGCTACTTCTTTCTGTAGCGTCCGAACAGTTAGGGCTACACACTAATATGGCCCCTCTATGGAAAGGAGAGACTCTCGTGAACACATGCAGTACATGACATCTGTTTTGTACGTATCAATTGTTTTGCTCTAGGATGCCCACAGGCCTCACAAGACTCAACTGAAGGTCCCCCAGTACCAGTTAAAAAAATATATAATTGAAGTAGTGTATATATGGAGACTGAAAGGGGTTAAATATATGTTCATTCTTTTGCCCATCTTAATCTTTTTCTTTTTATTGGCTAGTTTGAGATATGGCATTTTCTTTGCAACTCTGCCTAGAAGGCCAGCATCCCAGAGTCGCCTCTTCACTGTTGACGTTGAGACTGGTGTTTTGTGGGTACTATTTAATGAAGCTTCCAGTTGAGGACCTGTGACGCATCTCTTTCTCAAACTAGACACTCTAATGTACTTGTACTCTTGTTCAGTTGAATGCGCCCGACCCGCCACAGGAGTCGCTAGAGTGCAATGGGAAATTGTATCCCGGCCGGCAAATCCCTCCCCTAACCCGGACGATGCTGGGCTAATTGTGCGCCGCCTCATGGGTCTCCCGGTTGCGGCCAGCTACAACACAGCCCGGTATCGAAGCAGGATCTGTAGTGACGCCGCTAGCACTGCAATGCAGTGCCTTAGACTGCTGCGCCACTTGGGAGGCCCCGGCCAAACCAATTGTTTTATCCTTCAAGGGGTCTTAAAATTCTAAATCAAAGAAATAAATAATCCTTTGTATGGCTTTCTTAAAACAATTCCGTCTAGCTTAGTAGAACCCTCCCCCGGCTTAGACAAATGCTGCTTCTGTACAGTTAGTTGGTGGTGTTACACTGTAGAGTCAGTTGACAAATACACACCACGTCACCCTGCTGTCACGTCATGGGATATGATGGGTTGACATGCAGAGACTGTCAGTTGCACCACACGCAAAGCCTGGCCTGGCCTGACCTTTGACCTTTCTGCCTGGAGTTGAGCTCTCCATTCAACCTTAACTGACTGACTTGCCATCTAATTTCTAAATCTCAGTCTCTCACTGCTCTCTCTCCCTCTCTCCCTCTCTCCCTCTGTCTCTCTGTCTCTCTGTCTCTCTGTCTCTCTGTCTCTCTGTCTCTCTGTCTCTCTGTCTCTCTGTCTCTCTGTCTCTCTCTGTCTCTCTCTGTCTCTCTCTGTCTCTCTCTGTCTCTGTCTCTCTCTCTCTCTCTCTCTCTCTCTCTCTCTCTCTGTCTCTCTCTGTCTCTCTCTGTCTCTGTCTCTGTCTCTGTCTCTCTCTCTCTCTCTCTCTCTCTCTCTGTCTCTCTCTCTCTCTCTCTCTCTCTGTCTCTCTCTCTCTCTCTCTCTCTCTCTCTCTCTCTCTCTCTCTCTCTCTCTCTGTCTCTCTCTCTCTCTGTCTCTCTCTCTCTCTGTCTCTCTCTCTCTCTGTCTCTCTCTCTCTCTGTCTCTCTGTCTCCCTCTCTGTCTCCCTCTCTGTCTCCCTCTCTGTCTCCCTCTCTGTCTCCCTCTCTGTCTCCCTCTCTGTCTCTCTCCCTCTCTGTCTCTCTCTCTCTCTGTCTCTCTCTCTCTCTGTCTCTCTGTCTCTCTGTCTCCCTCTCTGTCTCCCTCTCTGTCTCCCTCTCTGTCTCCCTCTCTGTCTCCCTCTCTGTCTCTCTCTCTGTCTCTCTCTCTCTGTCTCTCTCTCTCTGTCTCTCTCTCTCTCTCTGTCTCTCTCTGTCTCTCTCTCTGCTCAGGATGGAGTTAGCGCCTGCCATTAAACTACTGTGTAGCCTTCACCCTCTCGCTCTACCACACTCTCTTTATATCTCTCTCTCTTGGTCTTTTGCTCTCTCATTTTATTAGGGTCATTTTGCTTTTTGGTTTGGACATTACTTGTATGTGATTATTTATGCACACTTTATAGGGGTTAGTCGCCCATTAAATGTGACTAAGTGTGTAGAAATGTTTTTCCAGATATGTTTTATTCATACTGTTTGTTTTAAACTTTGGCGAAAATTCCTACATTTATGGATAATTTATTTATATTTTCTAAGCATTAAGGAGTATCTTGGAGAAAAACATTCTGGCTTTTCTAAGGCCTGAACTTCTGACTTGGTTCGTTACAAATAATATTTTCTCAGTCCAACAACAGAAAACAGCAACCTAGTGTTTCTTTTTTTCTACTTTGACTTTTACCTGAATACTGGAATATTTCTTCCATGTTTTCAGTTTTTTTCCACTTTAATGTTGAAGGACATTTTCCGTGCTCAATGTTCTTGAGTTAAAAAATCTAGGTGAAGACGAACATGGCATCATCTGGTGTGAATTATTGAAGACATTTGATTTGTTCCTGTTCGTCTTTCTCCTTCTGTGTGATTGGTCCTTTATTGAAACCGCCGTGAAAGCCGGAATGGTGTGTCTGTGTGTGATGGTCTTTGAGGGTTTGTGTGTGGTGATCTGGAGGGTTTGTGTTGCCGGCTACAGCCGTTACTGATCCCATTTGCTGCTTAGTGTCCGTGGGACTAAACCCTGGCCTCAGCGCTATGGCTTCCCTCTAAACTCCTTCTGTTCCTCTTCTTCTCCCTCTATGAATAAAGGCTTTATTGGAATTGATGGTCTTAGTTTCCATTGGTTTATGTCCTCTGTTAGGGAGCAAGACTAGCAGTGGTGGTCTCTCTCTGTCTCTCCCTCTGTGTGTAGGACCCGATTGATCGCAGTGCAGGGTTAGATACTGTGTCCTGACTGTTCTGTGCAGCTGAATCTTTCACCCTAGGTTTAATATGTCTGACGCTTAATCCTGTGATTTACTGTCTTTAACACTGGTGTGTATCAATTACAATGAGTGTACAAAACATTAAGAACACCTGCTCTTTCCAGGACAGACTGACCAGGTGAATCCAGGTGAAAGCTATGATCCCTTATTGATGTCACCTGTTAAATCCACTTCAATCAGTGTCGATGAAGGGGAGGAGACAGGTTAAAGAAGGATTGTTAAGCTTTGAGACAATTGAGCCATGGATTGTATATGTGTGTCATTTAGAAGGTGAATGGGCAAGACAACAGATTTAAGGTATGTGCCTTTGAACAGAATATGGTAGTAGGTGCCAGGCGCACCGGTTTGTGTCAAGAACTGCAACACTGCTGGGTTTTTTACACTCAATAGTCTCCCATGTGTATCAAGAAAGGTCCACGACGCAAAGGACGTCCACTGCTAGTCTAACTTAACATAACTGTGGGAAGCATTGGAGTCAACATGAGCCAGCATCCCTGCAGAATGCTTTCGACAGTCCTTGTGGAGTCCATGCCCTGACGAATTGAGGATCTTCTGGGGGCAAAAGGGGGCGGTGTAACTCAATATAGGAAGCTGTCCTTAATGTTTTGTATACTCAGTGTAAACTGTTTGGGACAATTTGGGGGTTTTGTGAGTACCGTGTCGCCACTTATAAATATAGCCTGTACTGCACATATCTATATATTTAGGAAGTGTCATTCAGAAAGTAAGTTTTTACTCAAGTTTTGATTCTTAAAGAGTAATGCTGTATGGAACATTGAGCTGTCATCTTCAGTAGGCCTAGTTTCAGACCCTGTAAAGAGGCAAAAGTGAATTGACTCTACTCAATATACAGCGGGTGAAATAAGTATTGAACACGTCACCATTTTTCTCAGTAAATATATTTCCAAAGGTGCTATTGACATGAAATTTTCACCAGATGTTGGTAACAACCCAGGTAATCCATACATACAAAGAAACCAAAACAATTACGTTATGTGTAATAATGTGAAATGACACAGGGAAAAAGTATTGAACACATGAAGAAAGGGAGGTGCAAAAAGGCATGGAAAGCCAAGACAACAGCTGAAAACTATCAGTAATTAAAAAGCAATCCAGCCCCCTGTCAGTACAAAGGTGCTCCTCGCAAGATTTCTGACAGAGGAGTGAAAAGAATAATCAGAAGAGTTGTCCAAGAGCCAAGGACCACTTGTGGAGAGCTTCAAAAAGACCTGCAATTAGCAGGTACTGTTGTCTCAAAGAAAACAGTAAGTAATGCACTCCACCGCCATGGCCTGTATGCACGCTCACCACGCAAGACTCCATTGCTGAATAAAAAGCATGTTGAAGCTCGTTTAAAGTTTGCTGCACAACATTTGGAAAAGCCTGTGAAATACTGGGAGAATATAGTGTGGTCAGATGAGAGCAAAATTGAACTGTTTGGATGTCATAATACACACGTGTATTATGAGGAGAAATGGCACTGCACATCACCCTAAAAACACCATACCAAGTTTGGAGGTGGGAACATCATGGTGTGTGGCTGCTTTTCAGCAAATGGTACTGGCAAACTTCACATAATTGAAGGAAGGATGAATGGGCAAATTTACCGAGACATTCTTGACAAAAATCTGCTGCCATCTACCAGGATGATGAAGATGAAACGAGGGTGGACATTTCAGCAAGACAATGATCCCAAACACACAGCCAAGGAAACTCTCAATTGGTTTCAAAGAAAGAAAATAAAGCTGCTAGAATGGCCCAGCCAATCACCTGACTTAAATCCCATTGAAAATCTATGGAAAGAACTTTAGATCAAGATTCATAGAAGAGGCCCACGGAACCTTCAAGATTTGAAGACTGTTTGTGTGGAAGAATGGGCCAAAATCACACCAGAGCAATGCATGCGACTAGTTTCTCCATACAGGAGGCGTCTTGAAGCTGTCATTACCAACAAAGGCTTTAGTACAAAGTATTGAATAAATAACAGTGTTCAATACATTTTCCCTGTGTCATTTCACATTATTACACATAACTTAATTTCTCAACTTATTTGTTTTGGTTTCTTTGTATGTATGGATTACTTGGGTTGTTACCAACATCTGGTAATGTCAATAGCACCTTTGAAATATATTTACTGAGAAAAATGGTGACGTGTTCAATACTTATTTCACCCGCTGTGTATATACAGTGGGGAGAACAAGTATTTGATACACTGCCGATTTTGCAGGTTTTCCCACTTACAAAGCATGTAGAGGTCTGTAATTTTTATCATAGGTACACTTCAAATGCGAGAGACGGAATCTAAAACAAAAATAATTAATTGGCATTTTATTTAGGGTTAGGGGGGCATTTTATTTCATGACATAAGTATTTGATCACCTACCAACCAGTAAGAATTCCGGCTCTCACAGACCTGTTAGTTTTTCTTTAAGAAGCCCTCCTGTTCTACACTCATTACCTGTATTAACTGCACCTGTTTGAACTCGTTACCTGTATAAAAGACACCTGTCCACACACTCAATCAAACAGACTCCAACCTCTCCACAATGGCCAAGACCAGAGAGCTGTGTAAGGACATCAGGGATAAAATTGTAGACCTGCACAAGGCTGGGATGGGCTACAGGACAATAGGCAAGCAGCTTGGTGAGAAGGCAACAACTGTTAGCGCAATTATTAGAAAATGGAAGAAGTTCAAGATGACGGTCAATCTCCCTCGGTCTGGGGCACCATGCAAGATCTCACCTCGTGGGGCATCAATGATCGTGAGGAAGGTGAGGGATCAGCCCAGAACTACACGGCAGGACCTGGTCAATGACCTGAAGAGAGCTGGGACCACAGTCTCAAAGAAAACCATTAGTAACACACTACGCTGTCATGGATTAAAATCCTGCAGCGCACGCAAGGTCCCCCTGCTCAAGCCAGCGCATGTCCAGGCCCGTCTGAAGTTTGCCAATGACCATCTGGATGATCCAGAGGAGGAATGGGAGAAGGTCATGTGGTCTGATGAGACAAAAATAGAGCTTTTTGGTCTAAACTCCACTCGCCGTGTTTGGAGGAAGAAGGATGAGTACAACCCCAAGAACACCATCCCAACCGTGGAGGTGGGAACATCATTCTTTGGGGATGCTTTTCTGCAAAGGGGACAGGACGACTGCACCGTATTGAGGGGAGGATGGATGGGGCCATGTATCGCGAGATCTTGGCCAACAACCTCCTTCCCTCAGTAAGAGCATTGAAGATGGGTCGTGGCTGGGTCTTCCAGTATGACAATGACCCGAAACACACAGCCAGGGCAACTAAGGAGTGGCTCCGTAAGAAGCATCTCATGGTCCTGGAGTGGCCTAGCCAGTCTCCAGACCTGAACCCAATAGAAAATCTTTGAAGGGAGCTGAAAGTCCGTATTGCCCAGCGACAGCCCCGAAACCTGAAGGATCTGGAGAAGGTCTGTATGGAGGAGTGGGCTAAAATCCCTGCTGCAGTGTGTGCAAACCTGGTCAAGAACTACAGGAAACGTATGATCTCTGTAATTGCAAACAAAGGTTTCTGTACCAAATATTAAGTTCTGCTTTTCTGATGTATCAAATACTTATGTCATGCAATAAAATGCAAATTAATTACTTAAAAATCATACAATGTGATTTTCTGGATTTTTTTAAGAGTACCTATGATAAAAATTACAGACTTCTACATGCTTTGTAAGTGGGAAAACCTGCAAAATCGGCAGTGTATCAAATACTTGTTCTCCCCACTGTATAGGTCCTAAGGCTTGGTAGTACTTAAGCCATGTCTGAAAATAATTTACAGTCTGTGATAATGACATCTAAGTACAGACACTTTTCAAGCAAATTCCAGATA
Source organism: Thymallus thymallus (assembly GCA_023634145.1). Taxonomy (NCBI): domain Eukaryota; kingdom Metazoa; phylum Chordata; class Actinopteri; order Salmoniformes; family Salmonidae; genus Thymallus; species Thymallus thymallus. Next base: position 31,387,334 of record CM042404.1, read on the forward strand.
CAAACATGTTTTACATACATACTTTATCTACTTCAAATGTACTTTCCCTGATGTTCGGTTTGTCTTTGTACATTAAGAAGTATGTTCTGGGTTTGCTAGGGAGTCTTTATTTTGTGGCGAATGAGGGCTGGAGTTCACAGTGTGTCCCATGAGGGCTGGAGTTCAGTGTCCCCCATGAGGGCTGAAGTTCACTGTGTGTGTGTGTGTGTGTGTGTGTGTGTGTGTGTGTGTGTGTGTGTGTGTGTGTGTGTGTGTGTGTGTGTGTGTGTGTGTCTTATCCTGGCTGTAGTTAATTAGTGTGTTTATATTCTCAGGGTCAGATGCGAAGGAACCAATCCAGTGAGTATTTTATTTTACACTCCTCTCTCTCTTTCTGTCTCTCTCTCTTTCCTCCTCTTCTGTGGCTGCGACCAGGGGGGCTACCATTTGACTTTTCAACATTAATTTTTCTTAGCTCGGGTCGTTTTTGAAGAGGTTCGCCTCCCCCCCCAAAAAAATCCTAGCGACCTAGCCAAAACCAACATATGCCCAGCGAAAGTCAACACAGTTTGTTTTTTTCTGTGTGTATTTGAGAAATGACTTCCATTCCCCCTCTAAGCTACAAGTAAGATGAATTGCTTAATTGCTTGTTTTTATTTTGCATGTCAGAAATGAGATTTTTCCTCCTGTGCTTTGACAACAATTTTGTGTATTCTGCTACGTTTGATTTTCTGCTGGGTCAAGTTAGTTCTTGAACAAGTTAATTCATTATCTATGGAGGAATGCAACAAGTCACAGTCTCAAACTGTGAACTCACTATGAAGTATTAGTGGGCTTAGCAAGTAAAGGATGAAGAAATATAGTATAATTTATATGTAGACTGTATACAGTGCCTTGAGAAATATATTATCATTTATATGTAGACTGTATACAGTGCCTTCAGAAATATATTATCATTTATATGTAGACTGTATACAGTGCCTTCAGAAATATATTATCATTTATATGTAGACTGTATACAGTGCCTTCAGAAATATATTATAATTTGTATGTAGACTGTATACAGTTCCTTCAGAAATATATTATAATTTATATGTAGACTGTATACAGTTCCTTCAGAAATATAGTATAATTTATATGTAGACTGTATACAGTTCCTTCAGAAATATATTATAATTTGTATGTAGACTGTATACAGTTCCTTCAGAAATATATTATTATTTATATGTAGACTGTATACAGTTCCTTCAGAAATATATTATAATTTGTATGTAGACTGTATACAGTTCCTTCAGAAATATATTATTATTTATATGTAGACTGTATACAGTTCCTTCAGAAATATATTATAATTTGTATGTAGACTGTATACAGTACCTTCAGAAATATATTATAATTTATATGTAGACTGTATACAGTGCCTTCCGAAATATATTATAATTTATATGTAGACTGTATACAGTTCCTTCAGAAATATATTATTATTTATATGTAGACTGTATACAGTTCCTTCAGAAATATATTATTATTTATATGTAGACTGTATACAGTGCCTTCAGAAATATATTATAATTTATATGTAGACTGTATACAGTTCCTTCAGAAATATATTATTATTTATATGTAGACTGTATACAGTTCCTTCAGAAATATATTATTATTTATATGTAGACTGTATACAGTTCCTTCAGAAATATATTATCATTTATATGTAGACTGTATACAGTTCCTTCAGAAATATATTATCATTTATATGTAGACTGTATACAGTTCCTTCAGAAATATATTATCATTTATATGTAGACTGTATACAGTTCCTTCAGAAATATATTATCATTTATATGTAGACTGTATACAGTTCCTTCAGAAATATATTATCATTTATATGTAGACTGTATACAGTTCCTTCAGAAATATATTATTATTTATATGTAGACTGTATACAGTTCCTTCAGAAATATATTATCATTTATATGTAGACTGTATACAGTGCCTTCAGAAATATATTATAATTTATATGTAGACTGTATACAGTTCCTTCAGAAATATATTATAATTTATATGTAGACTGTATACAGTTCCTTCAGAAATATATTATCATTTATATGTAGACTGTATACAGTTCCTTCAGAAATATATTATCATTTATATGTAGACTGTATACAGTTCCTTCAGAAATATATTATCATTTATATGTAGACTGTATACAGTTCCTTCAGAAATATATTATCATTTATATGTAGACTGTATACAGTTCCTTCAGAAATATATTATCATTTATATGTAGACTGTATACAGTTCCTTCAGAAATATATTATTATTTATATGTAGACTGTATACAGTTCCTTCAGAAATATATTATCATTTATATGTAGACTGTATACAGTTCCTTCAGAAATATATTATCATTTATATGTAGACTGTATACAGTTCCTTCAGAAATATATTATTATTTATATGTAGACTGTATACAGTTCCTTCAGAAATATATTATCATTTATATGTAGACTGTATACAGTTCCTTCAGAAATATATTATCATTTATATGTAGACTGTATACAGTTCCTTCAGAAATATATTATCATTTATATGTAGACTGTATACAGTTCCTTCAGAAATATATTATCATTTATATGTAGACTGTATACAGTGCCTTCAGAAATATATTATCATTTATATGTAGACTGTATACAGTTCCTTCAGAAATATATTATTATTTATATGTAGACTGTATACAGTTCCTTCAGAAATATATTATAATTTATATGTAGACTGTATACAGTTCCTTCAGAAATATATTATAATTTATATGTAGACTGTATACAGTTCCTTCAGAAATATATTATCATTTATATGTAGACTGTATACAGTGCCTTCAGAAATATATTATAATTTATATGTAGACTGTATACAGTTCCTTCAGAAATATATTATAATTTATATGTAGACTGTATACAGTTCCTTCAGAAATATATTATCATTTATATGTAGACTGTATACAGTTCCTTCAGAAATATATTATAATTTGTATGTAGACTGTATACAGTTCCTTCAGAAATATATTATAATTTATATGTAGACTGTATACAGTGCCTTCAGAAATATATTATAATTTATATGTAGACTGTATACAGTGCCTTCAGAAATATATTATAATTTGTATGTAGACTGTATACAGTGCCTTCAGAAATATATTATAATTTATATGTAGACTGTATACAGTTCCTTCAGAAATATATTATTATTTATATGTAGACTGTATACAGTTCCTTCAGAAATATATTATAATTTATATGTAGACTGTATACAGTTCCTTCAGAAATATATTATAATTTATATGTAGACTGTATACAGTTCCTTCAGAAATATATTATAATTTATATGTAGACTGTATACAGTTCCTTCAGAAATATATTATAATTTATATGTAGACTGTATACAGTTCCTTCAGAAATATATTATAATTTATATGTAGACTGTATACAGTTCCTTCAGAAATATATTATAATTTATATGTAGACTGTATACAGTGCCTTCAGAAATATATTATCATTTATATGTAGACTGTATACAGTTCCTTCAGAAATATATTATTATTTATATGTAGACTGTATACAGTTCCTTCAGAAATATATTATAATTTGTATGTAGACTGTATACAGTGCCTTCAGAAATATATTATAATTTATATGTAGACTGTATACAGTTCCTTCAGAAATATATTATAATTTATATGTAGACTGTATACAGTTCCTTCAGAAATTGTTGCGACCCCCTTGACTTGTTGCGACCCACATTTTCTTGTTACACCCTGAATTAAACATTTTATAAATATATATTTTCTCACCCATCTACACAAAATAGCCCATAATGACAAAGTGAAAACATATTCTTAGAAATGTGTGCAAATGTATTGAAAATAAACTGAGCAACTGGGAAAGAACATCCTTGGTCAGGGAGGTGACCAGACGGAAGCCACTCCTCAGTAAAAGGCACGACAGCCCGCTTGGAGCTTGCCAAAAGGCACCTAAAGACTCTCAGACCATGAGAAACAAGATTCTCTGGTCTGATGAAACCAAGATTGAACTATTTTGCCTGAATGCCAAGTGTCACATCTGGAGGAAACCTGGCACCATCCCTACGTTGAAGCATGGTGGTGGCAGCATCATGCTGTGGGGATGTTTTTCAGCGGCAGGGACTGGGAGACTAGTCAGGATCGAGGGAAAGATGAACAGAGACTACAGAGAGATCCTTGATGAAAACCTGCTCCAGAGCACTCAGGACCTCAGACTGGGGCGAAGGTTCACCTTCCAACAGGACAACGACCCTAAGTACACAGCCAAGACAAAGCAGGAGGGTTAGATAAAATAAATAAAAGGTCTCTGAATGTCCTTGAGTTTCCCAGCCAGAGCCCAGACTTGAACCCGAACAAACATCTCTGGAGAGACCTGAAAATAGCTGTGCATCCAACCTGACCGAGCTTGAGAGGATCTTCTGCCAAAGGGGCTTCAACAAAGTACTGAGTAAGGGTTTGAATACTTATGTACATTTGTAAATTCATTTTTTGCTTTGTCATTATGGGGTATTTTGTGTAGATTGATGGGGAGAAAAAAACAATTCAATACATTTTAGAGTGAGGGAAAGGGGGGATACTAGTCAGTTGGGGTCTGAATACTTTCCGAAGGCACTGTATGTGTCCAATAGAGGAATGTCTTGCTGGTGGGGAACCTCCTGCTTCACATAGTACCACACCTTCTAGTTTGAGCCACGCATGGGCTCTCTGGCTCTCTCTGCCTTGTGTTTATGTGCATGTCTGGGTGGGTATGTATGGGACAGGGTTTTCCTCTACAGTATGTAGCCTTGTGTGTGCCGAGGTTAAGTCCCTAATTTCTATGTTCTTTCCTTGACCAGGTGATGAGTTGGTTAAGACCAGGATTCCAGCGTCTTTCAACATGTAAGTACAGGATAAAAATTCCTCTAACTTCAGCAGCTAGAAACTGGCTCAGAAACACTCACAGTAAAAGCTCCGTGACTGACACCCTTTAGTGCCCTTACCTCACTGTTTTGGTGATTGCTCTCATTTCCATGTCTCTTTCTCTCCCCCCTCTCTCTCCCTTCCTTCCTTGCTCTCTCGCTCTCGTTCGCTCTCAACAGTAGGCCTGCTTTCAATAATGACCTTCTCTCTCTGGACCCGTTCGGCCCTACACTGGGAGGCTCCTCCTCGACAACAGGTAAGCCCCACCCAGAGCTGTATAAACAGAGTTTCAATGTACTACTATGGGTGGCTAGGCAAGTTCAGTGTCAACCATGGGGTTCACTTTCAGATCACTTTCATAAAGTATTTGCTGACAGTTGCTGTATGTGTATATATGTATGTGTAAATGTACACTACCGTTCAAAAGTTTGGGGTCACTGTTTTTGAAAGAAAAGCACCATTTTTGTCCATTAAAATAACATCAAATTGATCAGAAATACAGTGTAGACATTGTTAATGTTGTAAATGACTATTGTAGCTGGAATCGGCAGATTTTTTTATGGAATGTCTACATAGGTGTACAGAGGCCCATTATCAGCAACCATCACTCCTGTTTTCCAATAGCACGTTGTGTTAGCTAATCCAAGTTTATCATTTTAAAAGGCTAATTGATCATTAGAAAAACCCTTTTGCAATTTTGTTATCACAGCTGAAAAAAACTGTCCTTCTTTAGACTAGTTGAGTATCTGGAGCATCAGCATTTGTGGGTTCGATTACAGGCTCAAAATGGCCAGAAACAAATAACTTTCTTGTACAACGCTGTGTACTACTCCCTTCACAGAACAGCGCAAACTGTCTCTAACCAGAATAGAAAGAGGAGTGGGAGGCCCCGGTGCACAACTGAGCAAGAGGACAAGTACATTAGAGTGTCTAGTTTGAGAAACAGACGCCTCACAAGTCCTCAACTGGCAGCTTCATTAAATAGTACCCACAAAACACCAGTCTCAACGTCAACAGTGAAGAGGCGACTCCAGGATGCTGGCCTTCTAGGCAGAGTTGCAAAGAAAAAGCCATATCTCAGACTGGCCAATAAAAATAAAAGATTAAGATGGGCAAAAGAACACAGACACTGGACAGAGGAAGATTGGAAAAAAAGTGTAATGGCAGACTAATCTAAGTTTGTGGTGTTCGGATCACAAAGAAGAACATTTGTGAGACGCAGAACAAATGAAAAGATGCCGGAGGAGTGCTTGACGCCATCTGTCAAGCATGGTGGAGGTAATGTGATGGTCTGGGGGTGTTTTGGTGGTGGTAAAGTGGGAGATTTGTACAGGGTGAAAGGTATCTTGAAGAAGGAAGGCTATCACTCCATTTTGCAACACCATGCCATACCCTGTGGACGGCTCTTAATAGGAAACAATTTCCTCCTACAACAGGACAATGACCCAAAGCACAGCTCCAAACTATGCAAGAACTATTTAGGGAAGAAGCAGTCAGCTGGTATTCTGTATCTAATGGAGTGTCCCGCACAGTCACCGGATATCAACCCTATTGAGCTGTTGTGGGAGCAGCTTGACCGCATGGTACGTAAGAAGTGCCTATCAAGCCAATCCAACTTGTGGGAGGTGCTACGGGAAGCATGGGGTGAAATCTCTTCAGATTACCTCAACAAATTGACAACTAGAATGCAAAATGTCTGCAAGGCTGTAATTGATGCAAATGGAGGATTCTTTGACAAAAGCAAAGTTTGAAGAACACAATTATTATTTCAATTAACAATCATTATTTATAACCTATATTTCCTATTCATTTTGCAACTCATTTCATGTATGTTTGTAGGACATGTAGGAAAACAAGGACATTTCTAAGTGACCCCAAACTTTTGAACGGTGGTGTATGTTAGGATAGGATTAAATGAAGGATAGTCTGATGGGTGACAATATTATCACTTGTGAATGATATATTATCACTTGTGAATGATATATTATCACTTGTGAATGATATATTATTACTTGTGAATGATGTATTATCACTTGTGAATGATATATTATCACTTGTGAATGATGTATTATCACTTGTGAATGATATATTATCACTTGTGAATGATATATTATCACTGGTGAATGATATATTATCACTTGTGAATGATGTATTATCACTTGTGAATGATGTATTATCACTTGTGAATGATGTATTATCACTTGTGAATGATGTATTATCACTTGTGAATGATGTATTATCACTTGTGAATGATGTATTATCACTTGTGAATGATGTATTATCACTTGTGAATGATGTATTATCACTTGTGAATGATGTATTATCACTTGTGAATGATGTATTATCACTTGTGAATGATGTATTATCACTTGTGAATGATATATATTATCACTTGTGAATGATGTATTATCACTTGTGAATGATGTATTATCACTTGTGAATGATGTATTATCACTTGTGAATGATGTATTATCACTTGTGAATGATGTATTATCACTTGTGAATGATGTATTATCACTTGTGAATGATGTATTATCACTTGTGAATGATGTATTATCACTTGTGAATGATATATATTATCACTTGTGAATGATATGTATTATCACTTGTGAATGATATATATTATCACTTGTGAATGATATATATTATCACTTGTGAATGATATATATTATCACTTGTGAATGATATATATTATCACTTGTGAATGATATATATTATCACTTGTGAATGATATATATTATCACTTGTGAATGATGTATTATCACTTGTGAATGATGTATTATCACTGGTGAATGATGTATTATTACTTGTGAATGATGTATTATCACTGGTGAATGATGTATTATTACTTGTGAATGATGTATTATCACTGGTGAATGATGTATTATTACTTGTGAATGATGTATTATCACTGGTGAATGATGTATTATTACTTGTGAATGATGTATTATCACTGGTGAATGATGTATTATTACTTGTGAATGATGTATTATCACTGGTGAATGATGTATTATTACTTGTGAATGATGTATTATCACTGGTGAATGATGTATTATTACTTGTGAATGATGTATTATCACTGGTGAATGATGTATTATTACTTGTGAATGATGTATTATCACTGGTGAATGATGTATTATTACTTGTGAATGATGTATTATCACTGGTGAATGATGTATTATTACTGGTGAATGATGTATTATTACTTGTGAATGATGTATTATCACTGGTGAATGATGTATTATTACTTGTGAATGATGTATTATCACTGGTGAATGATGTATTATTACTTGTGAATGATGCCCAGCTTAAAGCAGCACATGCTTCTCTTTGTGACTTTTTCTAATCATAGTCTCACATGAGCATTCACACTTATGTCCACAACTGTCCCAGACTATGTTTGGAATATAGAATGGGGGATAGATAGTAGATTGACAGGCTAGTGCTTTTGCTGTTCATTAGTTCTACTCATCTTGTTGGCTGACAAAGTTCTTCCAATATCGTCATGTGCCTCGGAATTGGTTAAGGACACACGAGGTTGCCTCCCAGATGTGTCTGTCTTCACTTGTAGCCTGTAAGAAAGACCTGATCACGTGACGGAGAGCCATGCGAGTGAGAGGTGCGTCGGAGCAGGCATCCAGGAGAATTAAAAAGTCGACATCAGCAGCTTGTAGGCTGTGTGTGGAAGCCAGGAGATGATAAATGTGTCTATGTTAATTCATGTTAATTACCGTGAGACTGGCAGTTATTTTCTTGACAATAACCTGCTGACAATTGAATGACCGCCGCAGCCCTATGTGTGACTGTGTGTGACTGTGTGTGACTGTGTGTGACTGTGTGTGACTGTGTGTGACTGTGTGTGACTGTGTGTGACTGTGTGTGACTGTGTGTGACTGTGTGTGACTGTGTGTGTGTTTTTAAATAGTGACGTTAGTGCTGACCCATTGCCTGGACTAATCGTAATCCACAGTTAATTGCACCTAGTTTGGTAAGAGGGCTGGCTATAAGGACCAATGTCACGTATGCTGTCGAACACTATCTCGTTACTGTCAAAGGTCCTGGCTTAAAAGCCAAAAGAGCAGCGTAAAGTTCCCTGGTTAAGATACTGTGGTTATGCTGTTTAAGCTCTCTGTGTACGATAGTGGCATTACCAGGCGTTAATACACACATGACACATTCATCACATTCAACCAGCCCTGACTGAACTGCACACAGAATGTATAGTATTGTGATTATTCAGAGACTTTCTAAGTTTGAAGTTGGTTCTTTTGCTTTTCATTCTTTGTTTCTTATTTTCTCTGTGTTAATCCTCCTCCTTTCCCCCTCCTCCTCTCTTCTACACATTAACGAGTCCCCTTCTTTCTGCCAGGGGGCAAAAAGTGTTCCTTAGCTGCCCTTCTTCAGAACACTGTAGTTGCACTGTTACGGAATAGTTTTCCAAGTATCCAATAGCGTTTAAATGATCTAACCTTGCTTTGAAATAGCATTTACATGGCATCCAACATTTGATTAAATTGCTTGTCGTTGTGTTTTTTTTTGTGGCGTTTTGTCTTATTTTCTATTTTAATATTTTTCTCCTCCTCTCCGAAGATCCACTCTGTTATTGTATGATTTCATAGTTATTAGTTGTAGCTATATTTTCTTTGTGCGTGTCTGCAAGGTGTGATGACCTAACACTCAGTCAGAGTAGCTGAACTCCTCTCAACCCGCTGTAATCATCTAACACCTTTATTACCCAACTCTTCAGTTACATTTATGCCAGACATTTCTATCATAGCCTGACCTTCACATTGCCTAATGTTGCACAGCTATTATATATATATATATATATACACACACACACACACACACACACACACACACACACACACACACACACACACACACACACACACACACACACACACACACACACACACACACACACACACACACACACACACACACACACACACACACACACACACACACACATATATATATATATACACATACACATACACATACACATATATATATATATATATATATACACACACATAGATAGATAGATAGATAGATAGATAGATAGATAGATAGATAGATAGATAGATAGATAGATAGATAGATAGATAGATAGATAGATAGATAGATAGATAGATAGATAGATAGATAGATAGATAGATAGATAGATATATATATATATATATACACACACACAGACGTGGCTAGCCTTTGTTTTGACCAGCTGCTCTTAGTGAAAATGTGTTTAGAGTTACCTTTCTAGCTAATAGGCTATGTTATAGTTTTACACTTCCTCCGCGGAGGTCAAAACTATCTACCAAATCTATTCATTTTTTTATAATGTTGATTTCTTATCTTGCCGTTATCATTCACCTGACGATAAGACAAACATTTTTTGTTTGTTGTTAAAACAATGTTCTTTATTTTTTTACAAACATATGATTGGGGTCCCTGGGTCACTGGTTTGCCTGGGAGGGGGTCCCTCGGAAAGAAAAGATCCCTGGAATAACTCATTTAGTCATATTACCCTGTTCAACTGTTCTGTGGAATGTTAAAATGATTATTCATGGTAGGAACTTAAAGATGTTTGCATGTACATCTTTGGTTCCTCCTCACTCTGTGGTATGTCTATCACTCTGCCCCACCCTGGACTCTCTGGCGCCCCTTACAGCTGAGGTGATATTACAGCGGGAGCTCTCCTCTCCCCCACTGGCAGACAGCCTGCAGACCAAAGGAGAGGTCACCCCTCTCCCTCCTCTCACCTCCACCACCACCAATACCTTCTCTCCATGGGAAGCCTCACCGGACGACCCCTTCCTGGCTCTGAAGCCCATCCCAGCCCGGGCTCAGAGTGCCCCCATCACCCGGCAGGCTGAGCCCCTAGACCCAAAGGGTTCAACCCCCGCAGCCCCAGCCCCAGCCGGGCTAACTCAGGGAGAGGACCAGTCAGCCTTCTCCTGGTCCCAGAGCCAGTGGATAGCCTTCAACGACGACTTTGTGCCACTCCGACGGCAACAGAGTTGCGGTCCTGGTACGTGTACAGGCCCGGTCAGCCGTGACTGGACCCAGCCAAACCCCCCTACCAGCAGGACTCAGTCTAACCCTCCTATTGGCAGGGTCCAGTCTGGCCGGTCCATTGTTTTCTTCCCTGAGGACCCTGCTGACCCCTATAACGAGATGCCGCTGAGCAGTGGGGTTGTGGAGGACAGCGCCTCCTGTGTCTCGGAGGTCTTGTCAGCACTGACAGAGGGGGTGGTAGCAGCACCAGCAGCAGCTAGCCAATCACACAACGGTAACCTCTAGCATGTCATAAACCATGTGAAGTGAAGTTTGAGGTTTTGTCTTTGTTTTGTTTTTTTAATATTTTTTACTACGTTTTTAAATTGTCTTTTCAGTTTGAAATGTCCCTCTTTTTATAACAATGTTGTTCTATTTAATCTTATTTACAATATTTTTGTTTGAATAATACATTTTTATTTGTCTGTTTTTGTTTTGCGGGGCATATGCTTGTTTGCCTTAGACAATTGTTAACACAAAGTTTTGTGAGTTATTTTTTTTTCTGTGTCTATTCTATGATTTGGAATTTGTGCATGCTATGACTTCTGTGTTGATGCATGATTTTGTATTACTTTGAGTGACTCTGATGTCTAAGAAGTTTAAATTCACTGAACCTGTTCTAGAATTCCATCAGAATATATTACAAGTAGTGCAGCATGGGGTTCTGTTCTCATAGCGTAGCTCACTTCTGCTTTTTGTCAATGGTTGACCCTCTCCCCTCCTCCTCCCTGTCCCTCTGTAGTGCCTGCCCTGGCCAGACCCACTACTCCTCTAGCTGGAGCCCTGGTGCCTCCTCCACGACCCTCCTCCAGACCCAAACTACCCACAGGAAAACTCACCGGAATCAATGAAATTGTGAGTATCTCCACCAGAGTATCTGGCCAGTATCTAATAGTGAATCTCCAATATCATCAACCGATCTCCTGTGCGTCAGAGCATTGATTGATGAAACCATTCTCTATTAATGAATGATAATAAACTACATTTATTTAGTGTTTTTCACTCTTGTTATATACAGTACCATGTATGGGGATAACTCGCCATATCCGTCACTATTGGTTGATTTCTGGGTTTGGGCGGTCTATCCAACCAGGTGCGGCCGTTCAGCCCGCCCAAGACATTGTCCAACGCCAGTCCTCCTCTGGCTGCTCCCCTGGCCCGGGCAGAGAGCTCCTCCTCCCTGTCCTCCACCGCCTCCCTCAGTGCCTCCAACACGCCCACCGTGGGTAAGGACATGAACAAGCTCCATCACCTCCCATCTCTGTACTTCTTGCTTTATGCTCTGCTCATTTCTACTCTTCACTTCTCCTGTCTTTACCTCCCTAACCTCCTCTTTCCAGTATTCCCCTCTTCTCCTTTACCTCCCTAACCTCCTCTTTACAGTATTCCCCTCTTCTCCTTTACCTCCCTAACCTCCTCTTTCCAGTATTCCCCTCTTCTCCTTTACCTCCCTAACCTCCTCTTTCCAGTATTCCCCTCTTCTCCTTTACCTCCCTAACCTCCTCTTTACAGTATTCCCCTCTTCTCCTTTACCTCCCTAACCTCCTCTTTACAGTATTCCCCTCTTCTCCTTCACCTCCTCTACTTTACCTCGATTCACATTTCTTAACAACGTACTTTCCTCTCAAACAATCCTCAGCTTGTTTCCTCTCCTCTCATCTCCTCCACTCTCACTTGACTTCTTGTCTAAACCGTATTGGGTTCTCTCCTTCCCTCACTCCTCTCCTCCTCACAGGGCCTGAGCATACCTTTCGTCCCTCCCGCTCCTCTCCGGAACCAGAGTTCCTCTTTTCTCCCTCTCTATTTCTACGCAGCCAAAGTGAGTCTCCTTCCTCCTCCTCCTCCTCCTCCTCCTCCTCCTCCCTCACTGCCACTCCATAAAGCACCTAATGCACACAGTGTGTTTTTAGGGTTTCTCACACATCCTGATTTCGTACAAATGCTCACATTCACACCCAGGTGTGTTGGTTTGGAGCCCATTGCCCAGTGCCATCATCTCACACCTCATCTCATCTCATCTCACCTCACCTCAGCTCAGCTCAGCTCACCTCATCTCACCTCCCTCTTTCTTTTCTTAAAGAGGATGATGGTTTCATTGGGAAGCTGCCCACGTTTGAGAAGCGCTGCGAAACGCCTGCAGGTAGGGGGTGTAGTCAAATAGCCCGGACACGCCTCTCTGTGTGACACACACTAACAACGGCCATTCGGATTGGCTGTCTGCTCTCTGTCTGCCTGCTCATGAAAAATCTCTCTCTTCTCAACGCGTCTGTCTCTGTCAGCATACGCCTCTCGCTCACTGTGAACGCCCATGTAATCAACAAACCGTTAAGCATGGCTGTGTTTTGTTTAATAACAAATAACAATTTGAAGGTAGGAAGTTAATTGCAGTGTTTAACAGTTACTTACTCAAAGAATAAGTCATTCATTCCAATGGTACATTTATAATAATTCTTAACAATATCTAATATTTTACCCAAATCTATAACATTTAATTCTTAGAGAGGTGCGTTTGGTTTGTCATGTCATCTACTTTTCCCCTGAAATAATGTATATTTTCCATAATGGTATAATTTAATGACTGACCTTATTATGTAGTAAATTAACTATGTTCTTCAGGTCGTGTTGTCTGTTTCATGAATGAGTGTGATCCTTTCTTGTTTTGATGTCAAATCTAAATAGAATTGTACACTTCAGTCATAACAGTACACTCATTTGATCTTTCTTTCTCTCGCCCTCTCTCTCCCTCCAACTCTCTATCCCTCCTTTTCTCTATCCCTCCTTCTCTCTCTCCCTCCAACTCTCTATCCCTCCTTCTCTCTATCCCTCCTTCTCTCTCTCCCTCCAACTCTCTCTATCCCTCCTTCTCTCTATCCCTCCTTCTCTCTATCCCTCCTTCTCTCTCTCCCTCCAACTCTCTCTATCCCTCCTTCTCTCTATCCCTCCTTCTCTCTATCCCTCCTTCTCTCTATCCCTCCTCTCTCTCTCCCTCCAACTCTCTATCCCTCCTTCTCTCTATCCCTCCTCTCTCTCCCTCCAACTCTCTCTATCCCTCCTTCTCTCTATCCCTCCTTCTCTCTCTCCCTCCAACTCTCTCTATCCCTCCTTCTCTCTATCCCTCCTTCTCTCTATCCCTCCTTCTCTCTATCCCTCCTTCTCTCTCTCCCTCCAACTCTCTATCCCTCCTTCTCTCTATCCCTCCAACTCTCTCTCTATCCCTCCAACTCTCTCTCTATCCCTCCAACTCTCTCTCCCTCCCTCCAACTCTCTCTCCCTCCAACTCTCTATCCCTCCAACTCTCTATCCCTCCTTCTCTCTATCCCTCCAACTCTCTATCCCTCCTTTGTCTGTCTCTGTCTGTCTGTATGTCTCTGTATGTCTCTGTCTGTCTTTCTATCCTTGTTTTTCCCTCTCTCTCTCCCTCCCTCTCTCTCTCTCCCTCCATCTCTCTCTCTCCCTCTCTCAGGGACGTCTCGCGGTCCCAGCCCGGTGACCCTGGCGTCCCAAGATGCCTTGCCCATCGCTGTGGCTTTCACAGAGTCTGTTAATGCCTACTTCAAAGGAGCTGATCCCACTAAGTGAGTCTCACATGACCTCCTACAGCTCAGAGAGCTAGACCTGGTCTACACCTACTACCTACTACTACCTAGCACTATACACTATACACTATACACACTATACACTATACACACTATACACTATACACACTATACACTATACACACTATACACTATACACACTATACACTATACACACTATACTCTCCTACAGCTCAGAGAGCTAGACCTGGTCTACACCTACTACCTACTACTACCTAGCACTATACACACTATATACACTATACACTATACACTATACACTATACACTATACACACTATACACTATACTCTCCTACAGCTCAGAGAGCTAGACCTGGCCTGGGCCTAACACACACACAGCACCTAAACACACACACAGCACCTAAACACACACACAGCACCTAAACACACACACAGCACCTAAACACACACACAGCACCTAAACACACACACAGCACCTAAACACACACAGCACCTAAACACACACAGCACCTAAACACACAGCACCTAAACACACAGCACCTAAACACACACAGCACCTAAACACACTCACAGCACCTAAACACACAGCACCTAAGCACGCACACACAACCTGCAACACACACACACACACACACACACACACACCTTGCACGTAAACACACTGCATGCATGCAGAGACACACACGCACACTGCTGTACACACAATCGGGCATGCACGCACGCACACACACACTATGAACAGCCATTGCATGTTACAGCACTGCATATACTGCTGCATACTGCTATTCAACTCGTCCATACACATAATGTTGCAACATTTTTAAGTTAAACTTTGCTCCATACTTCACACACACATGACGAGCCAGGGGGCTTTGTGTGTGTGTGTGTGGAATGGTTTAGATTTTGGTTAGGCCGACACCATTCTTTCAGAGTGGATAACCCACACGGGGCAGATTATAGTCTGGGACAGAGAAAACATACAGACATTTATTGGTGAACTGCTGTTCAATTTCTGCTGGGATTAGCGAATGGAACATTTCATAAGCAATGCAGCGGACACGCAGCGCAGGGTTGGGGCTTGCACGTGGACCACACCACAGCAAACTGGGATGGGGCCAGACTACCGGGCCTTGTTTAGATTTGGACTGAGGTAGCCTTGGACTGAGATGTACCGAGACTAATTTAGACTTGAATGAGTTACATTTTGGAATTAAACCAGTGGACTAACTAAGACTGAGACTGTGTTCACTGCCTTAGACTACAATTCCATTAAAGGTACTGTGATAGACTGGACTAGTGGGCATATGTTTAACCTTTTGTGTACTGCTGTGCCGCTCAAGTGTATAGTGAAAATGATAGGTTGAACACTAGAACCGCTGGGCCTTTCAACACCCGCTGGATAGAGGACGTTGCCGGGCATCCCGTTTAGCAT
Organism: Thymallus thymallus; assembly: GCA_023634145.1. Lineage (NCBI taxonomy): Eukaryota > Metazoa > Chordata > Actinopteri > Salmoniformes > Salmonidae > Thymallus > Thymallus thymallus. Next base: position 31,403,338 of record CM042404.1, read on the forward strand.
ACGCATCAGATCAACTCGCAAGGTGTGCAGGCCAAATGATTTACCATAAACACCAATGCTTGATGAATAGTGTGCAAACAATTGTAAAGGTGAATTGCATTAAGACATTTTTGTTTAAATATATTCATGACAAGATATTTAAAAAATAGTTATTTGTTTGGATAGAGTCAAGGATATCGTTTGTATAATTCTATTAAGTCCTAGTGAAAAACATATAGCTTATTTTCGTTTCACTACAATAAAACATTACAATGGTAATACATTGGATCAATTTTATTTGGATGTAGATTTGATTTTGAAATATTGTTATAGTAAGTAATACAGTCAATTTTCAGCTTATTTTGACAATGTAGAAAGTAAAAGATAATATAACCAGGCGGTTACTACTTTACCATGATATGGAGTACAGCTGATATGGAGTAGAGCTGATATGGAGTGGTACAGCTGATATGGAGTGGTACAGCTGATATGGAGTGGTACAGCTGATATGGAGTGGTACAGCTGATATGGAGTGGTACAGCTGATATGGAGTGGTACAGCTGATATGGAGTGGTACAGCTGATATGGAGTGGTACAGCTGATATGGAGTGGTACAGCTGATATGGAGTGGTACAGCTGATATGGAGTGGTACAGCTGATATGGAGTGGTACAGCTGATATGGAGTGGTACAGCTGATATGGAGTGGTACAGCTGATATGGAGTACAGCTCCGCTAGTATGTTGTTCTGTGCAGAGAGCGGAAGCTACCTACTCTGTTTGTTTGCGGTTCCGAACAACTTGTCTGCCAGGGAAATTGATGTGAAGAAGTTATCCATGGCCACTGCCTTTGCCAATCTAAGGCTCCACCAGTCTCAAAACCACAGTCTCAGACAGTCGCTCAACAGCTGGCCTGGTTTCATCTTTTTATTTGTAAATGTTTTTTTATTTCACCTTTATTTAACCAGGTAGGCCAGTTGAGAATGACTTATCATTTACAACTGTGACCTGGTCAAGACAATGCAAAGCAGTGCAACAAAAACAACACAGAGTTACACATGAGAATAAACAAACGTACAGTCAATAACACAACAGAGAATCTATATACAGTGTGTGCAAATGTAGTAAGATTAGGAAGGTAGGACAATAAATAGGCCATAGTGGTGAAATAATTACAAATGAGCATTAACACTGGAGTGATAGATGTGCAGATGATGATGTGCAAATATGACTTTGGTGCGGGCAGAGATACTGGGGTGTGAATGAGCAAAAATAACAGTATGGGGATGAGGTAGTAGGGTGGGCTGTTTACAGATGCAGTGATCGGTAAGCAGCTCTGACAGCTGATGCTTAAAGTTAGTGAGGGAAATAGGAGTCTCCAGCTTCAAGGATTTTTGCATTTCGTTCCAGTCATTGGCAGCAGAGAACTGGAAGGAATGGCGGCCAAAGGAGGTGTTTGCTTTGGGGATGACCAGTGAAATATACCTGCTGGAGCGCATGCTATGGGTGGGTGTTGCTATGGTGACCAGCGTCAGACCAAGTCAGACCCGTCCAGAGTAGTGCTGATAGTCCGGTGGGCGGGTGCGGGCAGCGATCGATTGAAAAGCATGCATTTAGTTTTACTAGCATTTAAGAGCAGTTGGAGGCCACGGAAGGAGTGTTGTATGGCATTGAAGCTCATTTGGAGGTTTGTTAACACAGTATCCAATGAAGGGCCAGATGTATACAGAATGGTGTCGTCTGCGTAGAGATGGATCAGAGAGTCACCAGCAGCGACATCATTGATATATACAGAGAATAGAGTCGGCCCGAGAATAGAGTAAGTACTTGGTTTCGACATCGAGGCCAACCAAAACTTAATTCAAAATGTGTCCAGTTTGTTGGCCATCTATTGGGTGAAATGGCACCGAGATTTGGTTGGGATAGTTGCTCATTCACAGTTATATTCAATGCAGTTCTTCAGACAACTTTTCCAGGTGTCTGAGACGGCAGTGATCTTGGTCCGTGTTGGTTTTCCAGGTGTCTGAGACGGCAGTGATCTGGGTCCGTGTTGGTTTTCCAGGTGTCTGAGACGGCAGTGATCTGGGTCCGTGTTGGTTTTCCAGGTGTCTGAGACGGCAGTGATCTGGGTCCATGTTGGTTTTCCAGGTGTCTGAGACGGCAGTGATCTTGGTCCGTGTTGGTTTTATACCCTTGCCATCAAAACGCAGGTCTCTTGGAAAAAACCTCAAACCTATCAGACCAAATTGACAAGAGTGCAATAAATGCTTTGAGTTCTTCCATAGACATGTCCCATGTTTCCTTTTCTTTCCATATGAGCTACAGTACAATCTCTGATGTGCTGCGTCATCTGCATGTCACATAAACAAAGAAAACTGTTGAGTGCGGTGGCAATTTGTCTATTTGTGTGAGCTGTAGGGCCTGCTCTCTCTGTGCTGCTCTTCTCGTCTCCTCAGGTGCATAGTGAAGATCACAGGTTTAACCCTTTGCATACTGCTCTGTTCTCCTCTCCTCAGGTGCATAGTGAAGATCACAGGTTTAACCCTTTGCATACTGCTCTGTTCTCCTCTCCTCAGGTGCATAGTGAAGATCACAGGTTTAACCCTTTACGTGCTGCTCTCCTTTACTCTCCAGGTGCATAGTAAAGATCACAGGTGAGATGACCCTGTCCTTCCCCATGGGTATCATCAAGGTGTTCACCAGTAACCCCTCCCCTGCCGTGCTCACCTTCAAACTGAAGAGCACATCCAAACTGGAGCAGATCCTCCCCAACCAGACACTACTGTTCAGGTGAGTGGAGAAATTCTCATATGGTTAACATAAACATTCATACAATGTTTTTAATGAACCTGATGAATGTGTCATTTATTATACAGGCGTACAGGACCATAGAGAATAATTCAGCTCTATCAGTAAAGACCAGATTACAATACATGTGTGGGTTTGGAACCAAAGGAAGGCTGTAACACTGTTTGAGCACCAGTGGACCAGACTGGAGCATATCAGGGTGGCAGCCCATAAAGAGAGAGAGAGAGAGAGAGAGATGTTGAAGGGAAACCTAGCTTGCGTCATTGAGAGGAAATTCTATTAGCATCAGTCATAAAGCTATCATTATCCTGACAGCGAACAATTTTCCACCATTCCTCTTCAGACACCACGTTCTCAACAGGCAATGTCTAGAGGAGTGTTGCATCAACAAGCAACAATATCACCTCTAAATTGAAGTTTCATGTTTTTTCTCCAGCATAGCCAACATGTATCTAGCCCTAGCCAAGGTTTTTAGCAGTGAGTCATCAGTGGAAAAGAGAAAGCTACCTGAATTACACACTCTTTGAATAGTGGAGAAGAGGGTATTTCCTTTCTCTCCCTCAGTCTGCTTCCTCTGGGTAACTCTGAGACCACATGGCTGGACTAATTGAATCAAATGGAATTAATGTTTTAATAGCTGGGGGGCAGTAAAAGGGTAACTCTTTCCAAGCTATTGGAGCTCTGCGCCAGCACGCACGCTCGCACACAGCCGAGCAAGGAATACTTGAATCTCTGATAATTTCGTGTGTGTGTGTGTGTGTGTGTGTGTGTGTGTGTGTGTGTGTGTGTGTGTGTGTGTGTGTGTGTGTGTGTGTGTGTGTGTGTGTGTGTGTGTGTGTGTGTGTGTGTGTGTGTGTGTGTGTGTACGTTCGTTATCCAGTGATCCCTCGCAAAGTGACGCTAATACCAAGGACTTTTGGTTCAACATGCAAGCTCTCACATCCTACCTCAGGAAAGCATCAGAGCAGAACCCTGCTGCATCCTACTACAACGTGGACATCCTCAAATACCAGGTTAGTCCCAGACTAAACTAAATACTCACTTTAGTATACTGTATACTCCTACTGTATATACTCACTAATGTAGTAATCATGCAGAAGTCCAGAAGTAAAATAATATTTGTTTCGGCCTCATGCTGTGTCCCTGGCAGTGTACTGGAAGTGTTCCCCTGCTACCACTGACCTGACCTGTGCCCCTCTGTCTAGGTGTCCTCTAATGGGATCCAGTCCACCCCTCTGAACCTGGCAGTGTACTGGAAGTGTACCCCCACCACTACTGACCTGAGGCTGGACTATCGTTACAACCCAGAGTCCATGCTCTGCCCCGGCCCTCTTTCCAACGTACAGGTCCTAGTGCCCGTAGATGGAGGGGTCATCAACATGCAGTCCCTGCCCAATGCTGTCTGGTGAGAGAAACGACCAGAGAACATGTGGACAGCAGTACTATTTAGTTATTGATGCCTTGATTGATTGATTGGTATTGACCGACTGATATTGATAAATAGATTTTACAGACCAAGACAGCACAGCCCTGGCATCGGCTGTGAGCTTTAAGGTTAAAGGTTAATGTTGTTCATTTATCACTAGCAGTACAGTAAATGTGTTTCGTAGTTGTATATCTGTAGTTAAAGCAGGGATTATTTTTCAGGAGTGGTGGCAGACGTAGTGGTGGGGTCGTCCTGAATGACTGTGAGAAGGTCATTTCTGGTGACTTTTTTTAAAGGACATTCTAGTCCAAAATGTAATTTATGTTCTCTTCCTTTGAAATGTATCTGAAAATCGAGGACAGTTTAATTGTATTTCTTGAACGCAATGACATCACCAGCCAATTCTATATTAACCCGCCAAAACATTAGCTAGCGTAACATTACTAATGGTTACACTTCCTGGATTACAAGCTAGCTAGCTAGTTACCTTGGAGGTTTCTAATGAGAATCTGATGAAGAAATGTAACTTGTTGCAACTTGTCACTCTGATCTTAAAAGCGCCTTTCTGCAGATAAAAAAATAAATACTATATATACTATATACTATATATACAGAGCATTCAGAAAGTATTCCGACCCCTTGACTTTTACCACATTTTGTTACGTCACAGCCTTATTCTAAAATGTATTAAATCATTTTTTTCACTCATCAATCTACACACAATACCCCATAATAACAGATAAAACTGGTTTTTAGACAACAGAAGTATTATTTTTTATACATTTGCAAAAATGTCTAAAAACCTGTAGTGGCTGCAACAATTTAAAATGAATGAATTTAAGGAAAACACTGAATAGTGTATCTGTTTGTCTTGCCTCTATGGTAGAGGGTGGAAGTGCAACTGTTTGTGTAAGATACATGTTCACATGTCTTCTTTCATCTCTTTCCACCAGGAACTCGGAGCTGAATAAGTCTCTATGGAAGCTGAGTGATATCTCAGAGAAGTCTGATAATGAAGGCTCGGGGTCTCTGAGGGCTAAGTTTGAGCTGTCGGACGGTCCATCCACCCCAACCACCCTGGCCGTGCAATTTATAAGCGAGGGGAGCACGCTGTCAGGGGTGGACATGGAGCTGTTGGGAGCCGGTTACAGACTGTCCCTCAACAAGAAGAGGTTTGCCACAGGTACATATAGGACCAAGATCTAGACACAGAATCTGACACCTGATAAAGGCTTCTGCAGCCGAAACATATGGGTGCAGGAATAAAGGATCATATATTGTGTATGAGAGATTCTTTCTTTCCTACTTGCCACATAATCTCTTCTTACCTAGGTAGAAGTGATTAGCTGGGGCCTCCCGTGTGGCGCATCGGTCTAAGGCACTGCATGCTAGAGGCGTCACTACAGACCCGGGTTCGATCCTGGGCTATATCACAACCGGCTGTGATCGGGAGTGCCATAGGGCGGCACACAATTGGCCCAGCGTTGTTCGGGTTAGGGGAGGGTTTGGCCGGGGGGGGGGGGGGGGGGCTTTACTTGGGCGCCTGCAGGCCGACCTCGGTCATTAGGTGACCGGTCACATTTGTGAGGCTGGCATCCGGGTTAAGGGGGGGCATGTTAAGAAGCGCGGTTTGGCGGGTCATGTTTCGGAGGACGCATGACTCAACCTTCGCCTCCTGAGCTCGTTGGGGAGCTGCAGAGATGAGACAAAAATAAAGTGATTAGCTACAGATAATAACTACTACCTTGTCACCGATGTATTGTTTTAATGTTTGTGTTGTGACTTGAGGTGAAGACACTCCCTTTTGGTTAGTCAAATGTGAATGTGGTTTATACTGGGGTCTAATGTCTGTGGTGATCCTTATTCTCCTAGGTCGTTACATGGCGGACTGTTGAGTAGGCACACTGGCCTGGAACCCCAAGAACAACGGCTCTATTGAAAGTTTATTTTCAATATTTAATATTTTTTGTTCTATTTATGGAAAGGGAGGGTTAGAGGGGAGAGGTTTGGACATTTTGGAAACAGTCTTTATATTATGTCCCACCTGTCTGTCCCCGAGAGGAGAGAAGACAGCTTCTTACTGCAGTAAAGCAGCACTGAGTATTGAACACTGTTTAAAAAATAAATAAAATAAAAAACAATGTTGGGCTGTCAGGAAATGTAAAGGTATAGATAATGAGAAGTGTAACACTTTCTGATTAATTCAGACTTTTATAAAGTCAGAATCCTAGTGTTTTGTTATGTGGGTGGGTGTGTATATGTGTGTATATATATATATACTCACACATACAGTTGAAGTGGGAAGTTTACATACATCTTAGCCAAATACATTTAAACTCAGTTTTTCACAATTCCTGATATTTAATCCTAGTAAAAATTCCCTGTCTTAGGTCAGTTAGGATCACCACTTTATTTTAAGAATGTGAAATGTCAGAATAATAGTAGTAATTTATTTAAGCTTTTATTTCTTTCATCACATTCCCAGTGGGTCAGAAGTTTACATCACTCAATTAGTATTTGGTAGCATTGCCTTTAAATTGTTTAACTTGGATCAAACGTTTCGGGTAGCCTTCCACAAGCTTCCCACAATAAGTTGGGTGAATTTTGGCCCATTCCTCCTGACAGAACTGGTGTAACGGAGTCAGGTTTGTAGGCCTCCTTGCTCACACACGCTTTTTCGGTTCTACCCAAAAATGTTCTATAGGATTGAGGTCAGGGCTTTGTGATGGCCACTCCAATACCTTGACTTTGTTGTCCTTAAGCCATTTTGCCACAACTTTGGAAGTATGCTTGGAGTCATTGTCCATTTGGAAGACCCATTTGCGACCAAGCTTTAACTTCCTGACTGATGTCTTGAGATGTTGCTTCAATATATCCACATCATTTTCCTTCCTCATGATGCCATCTATTTTGTGAAGTGCACCAGTCCCTCCTTCAGTAAAGCACCCCCACAACATGATGCTGCCACCCCCGTGCTTCACGGTTGGGATGGTGTTCTTCGGCTTGCAAGCCTCTCCCTTTTTCCTCCAAACATAACGATGGTCATTATGGCCAAACAGTTCTATTTTTGTTTCATCAGACCAGAGGACATTTCTCCAAAAAGTACGATCTTTGTCCCCATGTGCAGTTGCAAACCGTAGTCTGGCTTTTTTCTGGCGGTTTTGGAGCAGTGGCTTTTTCCTTGCTGAGCGGCCTTTCAGGTTATGTCGATATAGGACTCGTTTTACTGTGGATATAGATACTTTTGTACCTGTTTCCTCCAGCATCTTCACAAGGTCCTTTGCTGTTGTTCTGGGATTGTTTTGCACTTTTCGCACCAAAGTATGTTCATCTCTAGGAGACAGAACGTGTTACCTTCCTGAGCGGTACAACAGGTGCGTGGTCCCATGGTGTTTATACTTGCGTAATATTGTTTGTACAGATGAACGTGGTACCTTCAGGTGTTTGGAGATTGCTCCCAAGGATGAACCAGACTTGTGGAGGTCTACAATTTTTTCTGATTTTCCCATGATGTCGAACAAAGAGGTAGGCCTTGAAATACATCCACAGGTACACCTCCAATTGACTCAAATGATGTCAATTAGCCTATCAGAAGCTTCTAAAGCCTAGACATTTTCTTCAATTTTCCAAGCTGTTTAAAGGCACAGTCAACTTAGTGTATGTAAACTTCTGACCCACTGGAATTGTGATATAGTGAATTATAAGTGAATTAATCTGTCTGTAAACAATTGTTGGAAGAATACTTGTCATGCACAAAGTAGATGTCCTAACCGACTTGCCAAAACTATAGTTTGTTAACATGAAATATGTGGAGTGATTGAAAAATCAGTTTTAATGACTTCAACCTAAGTGTATGTAAACTTCCGATTTCAACTATATATATATATATATATATATATATATATATATATATATATATATATATATATATATATATAATCTAAAAAAAAAAAAACGAAAAAAACAATTCTGCACTAACAATCCTTCCAGACATATTTTACCTTTCCTTTGTAAGTTTTCTATGTGTGAAGCTCTTGAGTAACAGAGATTTTGTGTAAACCAGTGAGAGAAGAGAAGACTACTTCCCTCAGCCCCTCTCCTTTACTCAATAGGCCACCTTTTACCCATTTATTTTATTTGTTTATTTTTCTTTTTTCTTGTCTCTTTCTATTCTGATTTTGTGCAATGAAGAACTTAAAGTATAAGCTGTCTTAAACTAAACAGCTTCTCTAAAACTCTCATGGCACAAGCTCAATTGGTTGTCTGTTGCTTCAGACAACCATACAAAGCCAATGTTAAGTTTTCTCGTTCAAACGCAAAAAAGTATTCATGGGAAGCACGTTTTCACAATTTAGTTTGTAGTATTTGTTTTAGAACTGATCGTTCTACTCAATGCATTGTCAATTGGTGCTGATGAAGATTGAATCAAAAGTGCATTACAGTGGCTTGGAAATATAATTACATTTCTAAAGAAAGCAAATAATTAGTAGAAAAATATATTATAAATATTTGCTTACTTTTGAAATGTAATTGTATTTCCAAGCCACTGCCATTAGCCCACGTTCTACTTTTGGGTATCAATATGGCTGTGGCGTCTATAGAACATTGATGAAATGACACGACCGAGTGACAGAGGCGCAACCCATGAATACTTAACTGGCCTCAGTGCCTCTTCTTACTGTGGATAAATTAACTGGCCTCAGTGCCTCTTCTTACTGTGGATAAATTTATTGAGAAATGTACCTATCTTTTCTTTCTGCTCTTTTGTATCTTAAAAAGCACAGCTAACAAAACAGAAAGCACTATCTTGTGCCAGTTATTGTTTTTATAATAGTCCTGTTTTCGGACATTGAAAGGAAGATGCCTCCAGTTTCTACACCAGTCAAACCCAAAGGCATCTGTCTTCCAGAAACCACTGATCCAGTGGACTCACTGTCTCAGTTATGTCTCTTTGCTATGATGTCATCTTTGAAAGTCTTTTCTATCTGGGGTATTTTCTATCTTTGATCAGAGATCTTTGTTCCCAAAAAGCCTTCGGTCTATTTAAGAGCACCAGACAGCCTACTGACCTAGCTTCTTAATCATAATCAGGCCAAATCGATTCTAGAAATGCCTTAAGAAAATATACCTTGACATCTGTTGATAACGGTAATAAAATGCTATCCAGTTGGGATAGCTTACGTACTGTAACTGCCATGTTTGCCTGTGAGGAGAGAGACAGAGGTTCTTGGTGCTGACTCGATGTCATACAGAGTGATTCATTCTTGCCTTATATACCAATGGAGGACCAGTATCTAGAAGGTCTACATCTCCTAGATGGAGGGATATGATACATGTTATGTAGCAGTAACAGTAGTTCTATCAATATCACAAACATGTTTTTGTATCTCCTCCCCAAAACCATTATTTTGAAATAGGTGTAGGTAAATGATCAGTACTGTGTTGTCTTTACAAACATTGATAATGGGCACGTCAACAACACTGTAATTGTGGACTATTTTCTAAAGGCCCCTCTAGGCATTGTAGGTTACTTCAATACTCGATTTGTACTGTTACTGCCCGTCCTGTATGTGGCCATCTGACCACAGTATGCTTGTCGACTCCTGGTCTTTGGAACTGTTATGGTTTGATACTGTTAGCGTTCTTGCTGCTTCTGAAAATGGCCCTACGGTTTATAGTTCAATTATTTGGTTTAATAGTAGTGCACTATAGAATAGGGTGCTATTTCAGAGGCACTACAGAGCATTCAGAAAGTATTCAGACCCCTTTACTTTTTCCACACTTTGTTACGTTACAGCCTTATTCTAAAATTGATTAAATTGTTTTTCCCCTCATCAATCTACCCACAATACCCCATAATGACATCAATCTACACACAATACCCCATAATGACATCAATCTACACACAATACCCCATAATGACATCAATCTACACACAATACCCCATAATGACATCAATCTACACACAATACCCCATAATGACATCAATCTACACACAATACCCCATAATGACATCAATCTACACACAATACCCCATAATGACATCAATCTACACACAATACCCCATAATGACATCAATCTACACACAATACCCCATAATGACATCAATCTACACACAATACCCCATAATGACAAAGCAAAAACAGGTTTATAGAAATGTTTGCTAATGTATTAAACATAAAAAATTGAAATATCACATTTACATAAGTATTCAGACCCTTAACTCAGTACTTTGTTGAAGGACCTTTGGCAGCGATTACAGCCTTGAGTCTTCTTGGGTATGACACTATAAGCTTGGCACACCTGTATTTGGGGAGTTTCTCCCATTCCCTGCAGACCATCTCAAGCTCTGTCAGGTTGGATGGGGAGCTTCGCTGCACAGATATTTTCATGTCTTGCAAGAGATGTTAGATCGGGATCAAGTCCGGACTTTGGCTGAGCCACTCAAGGACATTCAGAGACTTGTTCCGAAGCCACTCCTGCATTGTCTTGGCTGTGTGCTTAGGGTCATTGTCTTGTTGAAAGGTGAACCTTCGCCCCAGTCTGAGGTACTGAGCGCTCTAGAGCAGGTTTTCATCAAAGATCTGTCTGTACTTTGCTCCGTTCATCTTTCCCTCAAGTCTCCCAGTCCCTGCCGCTGAAAAACATCCCCACCATAGAGATGGTGCCAGGTTTAGCATTTAGGCCAAAGAGTTCAATCTTGGTTTCATCAGACCAGAGAATCTTGTTTCTCTTGGTCTGAGAGTCTTTAGGTGCCTTTTGGCAAACTCCAAGCGGGCTGTCATGTGCCTTTTACTGAGGAGTGGCTTCCTTCTGGCCACTCTACCATAAAGGCCTGATTGGTGGAGTGCTGCAGAGACGGTTGTCCTTCTGGAAGGTTCTCCCATCTCCACAAAGGAACTCTGTAGCTCCGTCAGAGTGACCATTGGGTTCTTGGTCACCTCCCTGACCAAGGCCCTTCTCCCCCGATTGCTCAGTTTGGCCTGACTGCCAGCTCTAGGAAGAGTCTTGGTGGTTCCAAACTTCTTCCATTTAAGTATGATGGAGGCCACGGTGTTCTTGGTGACATATTTTTATTTTGTATATTAACCTTTATTTAACGAGGCAAGTCAGTTAAGAACAAATTCTTATTTACAATGACGGCCTACACCGGCCAAACTCGGACGACCCTGGGCCAATTGTGCGCCGCCCTATGGGACTTCCGATCACGGCCTGTTGTGATACAGTCTGGATTCGAACCAGGTTGTCTGTAGTGACTTTCAATGCTGCAGAAATGTTTTGTACCCTTCCCCAGATCTGTGCTTTGACACAAGCGTGTCTTTGAGCTCTACGGACAATTCCTTTGATCTTGTTTTTTGCTTTGACATGCACTGTCATCTGTGGGACGTTATGTAGACCGGTGTGTGCCTTTCCAAATCATGTCCAATCAATTGAATTGAATTTACTACAGGTGGACGCCATTCAAGTTGTAGAAATATCTCAAGGATGATCAATGGAAACAGGATGCACCTGAGCTCAATTTCGAGTCTCATAGCAAAGGGTCTGAATACTTATGTAAATAATTTTTTTTTTTTTTTTTTTTTTTTTTTTACAAATTTGAAAAACCTGTTTTTGCTGTGCCGTTATGTGCTAATGTGTGTAGATTGATGAGTGGAAAAAACGATTGAATCCATTTTAGAGTAAGGCTGTAACGGACCAAAATTAGGAGAAAGGGAAGGGGTCTGAATTCCTTCTGAATGCACTGTATGTGTAGATCTGGTTAATCCTTTATTTTACTGCTATTAAAAGGTGCCTTTCATTACATCACATCGCTTACTAGTTAATATGATCCGCTGATCGAGGACTCATCTCCATATATATTCATCTAGACTCCTCTGTATCCAACCTGTCCTCAAAATACAACTGTTCAGTTCAATAGCAAAACACCTAGTCAATGAATAACTATGAGAAAGAAGTGATCATTGTTTAACAGTGTTGATCGTGAAGCATTTTTGATGTCGTGTAAAATATTATTTGTTTTATATACAGTACGATTCGGTCAAGATTTAGTTTTGTAGGATGGATTAATCTGAATCATCACTGTTTTATTGGTAATTTAAAAAATTGTATGTACAATGAGATTTGTTTAAGATCAAGCTTAAGACTCGACCTTCAGTAGCATTGTAGAGGCAGACACTAACTTTAGTTGGATAAGGGGTAAAATAATACACAATTTGAATCTCTTCAAGAACAGTATATGACGCCATACTGTCCCAACCAAACGATGTGAGGTGATCTGAATGGAGTTTACTATTACTAAAGTGCTATCATGCAAAACAAATGTAGCAGGTGATGAACGTTTAGAGAGCAACAACATATCAACATGTGGAGTTCTCCTTTAAACAGCGCAGGCTACTCTCTCCATTCACCCTTTCCATCAGAGAAACCCCACACAGAAACTGAATATATATGCAACGTATATTTAGCAAGCTGGTTCTTGCTCTCTTTACATAACACCCAGTTGTTGTTTTTTTGTCATTATGGTAATTGTTTGTATGTCTATGTAAAAAGGAGAGCTACAAAAAGCAAAATTATGTGTTAATGATTTCTCATGAAATGTACATTTTTACAAATATCTCAGCCACTTTTTTTCTGTTCACTTTATGATCGATCTCAATGTGCCTGTATTGAATGTGTAATATATGAATATATACATGTATATAAAAATGACTACTTAAAATGGTGTCTCCTGTGTGAATCATTATTATATTATATTATATTATAAATCTTGAATTCTAGATCCTAAGTTCATGATGATGCATTATAAAGCTATTGTCAAGGGGAGATCATTCAGACATGAACTCTATGTCAAATAAAGGTAAATTCATAACTCCATATTTAGGCCACTATATGCAAGAACAACACTTGCATAATATTGCGTTTTAAGAGATGGAGGTAAATTTCTGGGTCGAGATAGAGCCTCGATTTAGGTCTGATTTGTGTTGGGGGACCTCAACAATCCCAGGCTCTGAAGGTAAAACAGAGCGTGCATCTGGAGGCTGATGAGACCTTGTTAGTATGAACCCTATTACAGCAGTGAAGTCGGAGCAATTTTCCCACTGACCTTCCAGAGACCTTATTATGTCCAACTGACTGGCCTTTGCCTCTCCTCTCCTCCGGTCCTGGCTTCATTCAGCCCCACAATGACTTTAGTTTTTAAGTCAACAAATGACCGGTTACTGTTAGGATGACGATATTATTTGAGTTTTATGATTTTAGTATAAGGGAAAGGACTTGAAGTGGAATGAATATAATCTGATAGACTTACTAAAACTCCCTGCTCATATGAACGGTTCTGGCTGTGTTTATTTTTCTTCAGGCAAGCGGAGTTGGCATTCTGAGACTAACACCACATCAGATTAATTCAATATGAACACACTGGTACACCTTTAGCCTAATTTATCCAGCTAATTAGCCCTCTGACACTCACAATCTGTGAGTGTTGTTAGTGTGTGTGTACATACCCACCCAGCCATGTGTACGGTGTGTGAGTGTGTGTGTACATACCCACCCAGCCATGTGTACGGTGTGTGAGTGAGTGTGTGTGCGTGCCAGTGGTGTAAAGTACTTAAGTAAAAATACTTTAAAGTACTATTTAAGTAGTTTTTGGGGTATCTTTACTATTTATATTATTTACAACTTTTACTTCACTACATTCCTAAAAGTACTTTTTACATTTAGAATGCTAAAGTAGAACAGAATTATGGCAGCTATCAATATAACGCTGTGTCTTCCTACTGCCTCTGATCTGGCCGACTCACCAAACACTAATACTGTGTTTGGAAATTATGTCTGAGTGTTGGAGTGTGACCCTGTCTGTCCGTAATTAAAAAATAATACGAAAATCATACCGTCTGGTTTGCTTAATATAAGGAATTTGATGTATAGCTTTTACTTTGTACTTTTACTGTACTTAAGAACATTTAAAACCAGATACTTTTAGACTTTTACTCAAGTAGTATTTTACTGGGTAACTTTCACTTCAGTCATTTTCTATTAAGGTATCTTTACTTTTACTCAACTATGACAATTGAGTACTTTTTCCACCACTGGTGGTGCATTGATTAATTATGCTCATATCTTACCATTTTGTTTCATAAAGTTCCATATGGCCGCTGTCTGTACAGAATACTTTATTCAAGATGTATCATTCTGAACATTTCATAATGAGGGCATTGAAGCTATTTCACACGTGATGTATAAGCAGTGGCCTACAGTAGACCGACCATCAGAGCGAGAGTGTGTGTCAGGGGAGACGAGATGAGAGCATCAGGCGCTGAGGCTGAGGTAATGGCGTGTGCATACTGGCACTACAACGCCTCCTTGTGCATATTTACACAGCCAGTCATGCCTTATGTCACAGCTGCTTCACTTCCAGACCTCCTTGCTAATTGAAATAAAGCTTCTCTGAGCCGGTCGGTCGGTCGGTCCACAGGCACATGTGTGAACCATCACCATGTCCCCCCCCCCCCCCCCCCCCCTCTCTCTCTCTCTGTCTACCTCACTCAGACCTCAACACTTCACTGTGGCGTGTGTGGTCTGGGCATTGACTCTGTGTGTTTTTTCTGAACCTGTGTCTAGTCCACAAACAGCACTGATCTAGATGATCAGTGATTCTGGAGTCGACTGAGAGGGTCTTATGAGGTGTAGGTCGAACAAAATCTGTTTGAAAGACTACAGTGTACACTTAGACTAAAGCCCTGAAGGTCTATGAATCTGGTGTGGATTGAGCGGGTCTGATGTACGCTGTGAGGATATGTATCTGGTATAGATTGAGATTGTGTGTCTGGTGTTGATTGAGAGGGTCTGGGCCTCAGATGGACTCTGATTGAGCCGGGAGCACAGGGGTTGGCCCAGTGGAGCCATAGACATGACTTATTTTAGGCGCAACATCAGTTACAATTATGGTCAGTTTGTAATTGATGTGCTTATTTGATCTCTCTCTCACACGAGGGAAACCATCTGAACAAACAGGGATGGTGTACGTTTATTACATTAATATGGATTCCTCTCCTCCTTCACTCTAAATCCCAGAAGACCTCTTCAGTATAACTCAGAGCCTGAAGCGGTAAAGTTTACATCCAGGGGAATGATCTCTCATCATATTTTCCTTTGGAAGAGCAGCTCAAGCACCATGTGCATCCCCAAGGGCATCCTATTTCCTAAGTAGTGCACTACGTACCATTTGGGACGCAGACCCTGAACTATTCATCCCTGCTCACTGACAGTAGGAACAAATGAACAGGTTTCAGGACCTTTCTTTCCAATATGACATGGAAAGTGTATCTCTAGCTACTATTCAGTTGCATACATGTACTATTTTCCCTAATTTTTCTAGTGTATTTGAGTATTCACTTAATGACGTCACATGAAGAAAATGACTGGTTTGTGTAGATAGGTACATCCAGTACTTCAAACCTAAATCTCAAAATTACAGTCTCTTCTCAGTTGGTATTCTGTTTTTGTATATTCCATAACAAACATGCATGCTTGTCCAAGCTATCGCTTAAACTTGCTTCGATTGTATGCATGAGGTCTGGCCCAAATCAATTTAGAAGTTGCAAGTGATACAATTGGCCATCTGCCGAGGTGAGCTAAAGAGGGCGCTGTGATTGACTAGTTTTCGGAGCACCAGCTGTAGAGGCAGAAGCCTCTCTCTCTCTCTCTCTGTCTCTCTCTCTCTCTCTCTCTCTCTCGTTCTCTCTCTCTCTCTCTCGTTCTCGTTCTCTCTCTCTCTCTCTCTCTCTCTCTCTCCTCTCTCCTCTCTCTCTCGTTCTCTCTCCTCTCTCCTCTCTCTCTCGTTCTCTCTCTCTCTCTCTCTCGTTCTCTCTCTCTCTCTCTCTCTCTCGTTCTCTCTCTCTCTCTCTCTCGTTCTCTCTCTCTCTCTCTCTCTCTCGTTCTCTCTCTCTCTCTCTCTCTCGTTCTCTCTCTCTCTCTCTCTCTCTCTCTCGTTCTCTCTCTCTCTCTCTCTCTCGTTCTCTCTCTCTCTCTCTCTCTCTCTCTCTCTCTCGTTCTCTCTCTCTCTCTCTCTCTCTCTCTCGTTCTCTCTCTCTCTCTCTCTCTCGTTCTCTCTCTCTCTCTCTCTCTCTCTCTCGTTCTCTCTCTCTCTCTCTCTCTCTCTCTCTCTCTCTCTCTCTCTCTCTCTCTCTCGTCTCTCTCTCTCTCTCTCTCTCTCTCTCTCTCTCTCTCTCTCTCGTTCTCTCTCTCTCTCTCTCGTTCTCTCTCTCTCGTTCTCTCTCTCTCTCTCTCTCTCTCTCTCGTTCTCTCTCTCTCTCTCTCTCGTTCTCTCTCTCTCTCTCTCTCTCTCTCTCTCTCGTTCTCTCTCTCTCTCTCTCTCTCTCTCTCTCGTTCTCTCTCTCTCTCTCTCTCGTTCTCTCTCTCTCTCTCTCTCTCTCTCTCGTTCTCTCTCTCTCTCTCGTTCTCTCTCTCTCTCTCTCTCTCTCTCTCTCTCTCTCTCCTCAACCCCTTTGTGATTCTCTCTCGCTCTTTCTTTTTCTCACTCCATTTCTCCTGTATTTTAGGCTTAAGTGTTGTAGTTTAGGTTAGAGGTCAAACTGTGGATTGGGACAGGTATGCCTATTATGATTGCTTATAAAATGTTATTTGGGGGAGGGAGGGAGGGGGGGGTCTGCTCTTCATATCATATAAAATAAACCAGGTCCTCGTTTCCCAGAGCCTTCATAGCGTTGAGATCATCGTTAAGCATGAACCACTCAGAGAATCTCACTGCCGATAGGTACTTATCACAGTGGGAGGCTGTTCCTTTTCTTGTTAAAACAAAAGTACCTGCTGCGTGCCGACCCAGTAGAGACGAACCTACCGATTCTACCTGTAGAATCACAATGCTTGTCAGTTACTTTGAGCCAATCAGAGAGCAAGAACCCCCATATCGGGGAGACACAAAAAATATATAAAAAGAGGCTATTTGATGAGCCAGTCACACTTCATATGCAATGAAGGCTATTGTATGGTAGATAGCTAAGTGCACAGATGCAATACACACAACACTACTTACTCCAAACTAGCCTTTACTCAGTAGATAGTATTGACATTATAATTAAATCACAATGGATTTGCTAGTTTCCATGAAACAATGCCTGTGTTAGCAGTCAAGTAAGTGCAGTGTCCGTAGCTAGCTAGCTACTGTATGTTGTGATAGCTAGAAAGTATGCTAATGTTAGCTAGCTAGCCAAACATTTGGCTATGGGCTGGCACTGGCAGTATGGGATTATTTAGAATGAAGAAATTGTTGAATAAATACCTTTGCACATCTACGAGTGATCCAGACCACTTGTAGAACCAGACCACTCGTAGAGCCAGACCACTCGTAGAGCCAGACCACTCGTAGAGCCAGACCACTCGTAGAGCCAGACCAGCAGAAGTGCACCGTTAGATACTTTTTTGCCCTGTAACTTTATTCACAGAAGATCTCCTCTAAACATCTTGATTCTAGATGTCTGACTGTGACTCCGATGTCTTCAGAAGGAAGTTGAGTACAAATGCAAAGTGGCTAAAGTATTTGCAATTGTTACAAACAAGGGAAGGATAAAATTATGCTTCAATGAATACAGAGATGACTGATTAAAAGATACATACGCTACATGGGCCTATATAGGCTGTTTTAATCATATTCAATTCAATCAACTGAGTTCTATTTTACAACTAGGCTACTGTCTTTCATGATTTCATGATGTGCCCAATCTGGGATTTAGGGCATTATTATTGGGTAAGCGTAATAAGCATCCTCATGAGGATGCTGTCAATAAAGCTCATCACAAAGCGAAGGATCCTGGGACTAAACACCTCCTTCTGCAACTGGATCCTGCACTTTCGGACGGGCCGCCCGCAGGTGGTACGGGTAGACAACAACACATCTGCCACGCTGATCCTCCACATGGGGGCCCATCAGGGGTGTGTTTAGTACCCTCCTGTACTCCCTGTTCACCCACGACTGTGTGGCCAAGCACGACTCCAACACCATCATTTGCCGACAACACAACGGTGGTGATCACTGACAATGATGAGACAGCCTGTAGGGAGAAGGTCAGAGACCTGGCAGTGTGGTGCCAGGGCAATAACCTCTCCCTCGTCGACTACAGGAAAAGGAGGGCAAAGCATGCCCCCATTCAAATTGATGGGGCTGTAGTGGAGCAGGTCGAGATCTTCAAGTTCCTTGGTGTCCACATCACCAACAAACTATTATGGTCCAAACACACCAAGATACACACCTGTTCCCCCTCAGGAGACTGAAAAGATTTGGCATTGGTCCTCAGATCCTCAACAAGTTGCACCATCGAGAGCATCCTGACCGGTTGCATCACCGCCTAGTATGGCAACTGCTCAGCATCAGACCGTAAAGCGCTACAGAGGGTAGTGCGTACAGCCCAGTACATCACTGGGGCCAAGCTTCCTGCCATCCAGGAACTATATACTAGGCCCAAAAAATTTACAAAGACTCCAGTCATAGACTGTTCTCTCTGCTACCGCATGGCAAGCAGTACCGGACCAGAAAGTCTATGTCCAAAAGGTTCCTTAACAGCTTCTACCCCAAGCCATAAGACTCCTGAACAGTTAATGAAATGGCCACCCGGATTATTTTAATTGACCCCCTCCCCTTTTTTTTACACTGCTGCTACTCGCTTTTGCATAGTCAGTTAACCCTTACCTAGATGTACATATTAATTCAATGACCTGGTACCGGTCCCCCTGTATATAGCCTCTTTATTGTTATTTTATTGTGTTACTTTTTTAAAAACTTTAGTTTATTTAGTAACTTTTTTCTTAACTGAATTGTTGGTCTATTTTTGGGAAGTGTAGACTGGCTATGGCTTCTCAAAATGGACAAACAGTAATATTGCCGCTTTTTACTCATTTTTCAAGCGAAGGTCTTTTAAGGGAGTTTCAGAATGGAATGGAAATGAATCCAAACTAACTGCAGCGCTTTGTTAGGTGTTGCAGTGATTTCACTGGCTGTAGTAGCTGACGTGTATAGTGTTGAGTCATCCTCATACATACCAAAGTCTGATTTATTTTAAATATGGAATAAACAATGGAGGATACCAATTACTTTTGTCAGTTTCAAGTTATTTCAGAGAAAATTTTGCATTCTTCGTTTTTTGTGGAGTGGTACCAACAAATTTGACCGCGTCTGTAAAATTAGCTTTTTTTCCAGAAGGTATCAAAATTGTCAATAAATGTTACACCTACAGTCTTGTAGTCAGTTATGGAGGGCTAAAAGTCTGCTGAAATGTTCAATGCCACGATTTAAGGAGGTCAGATATTATGGGGCGTTTGTTGGTGTCAAGCAGAGATAATAATAATCAGTTATTTAAAATCCATCTTCAGCTGTTCTGAGCTGCCCTTTATAATGTCATTGAATACCACATGAACTATGTAAGACTCAATTTCCTTATGGTTGGTTTAAAATGTTTGGGAGCAGCTTGTTGATGTCCTGTACTCCTGCTCCTGGACAGTAAAACGTTTTTTTTTATGAAATTTCCCCCCCGGGGGATCAATAAAGTACCTATCTATCTATCTATCTTTTGCTCCAGGGACTGAGACATTTCTCACCATTAAACTGCCCAATACAACGTCCGGAGAATGAGATGGAGAATTCCTACCCCTCACACAATTCCTTGAACCTTTCATGGGCCCACGAGAAGCAGGATAGCGTATGCCCCCTGCTCCCGGCGATAGGTCCATACCTCCCACAGCAGGCAGTTTCCCATCAGATCCAGAGAGAGGGAAAGGAGCCAAACTCGACAATGAAGCCATTACTGGAGTCAGCATAGTTGGAGTCAGTACGGCCGTCGCAGACACAGGCAATCCCAGCGATGAAGGCGCAGGTAGATCAGGCACCAGCACAGCGAAGCTATTCCTTATGTCAATCTGCTCCGACCCTTTCACAGTCACTCCCGTCCTCTTAGCAGCATGCCGCTGCCTTCGGTTTCCACGACTTGTGACATGGGACCAGCGCTGATTGGAACAATCTTCTTGCTGTTCTCCTTCTACTCAACTACTAGATGGAGGAGGAGAAGCAGATGGAGACGACTTCCTTGGCAGGCACAGGCCATTCGGATAGGAACAGACGACAAGGCGCAGAAACATCCATCAGGTCTGAGAGACGCCAGGCACAGGAGTTGAGAACGAGAAAGTTCCAATTTGCGTTTTCCCCATAAGTTTGCACAAAATTGAGATTTGCTAAAAACAGCTTCTACAGTGCTGGAAACTACTGTTAGTTGTTTCAGGTGAAGCGGGCTCCATTGAATCCTAGCTAGCTAGCTGGCTAGTTGATAGTTGGTGTTGACACAAACACTTACGAACAAAACAAAAATTTAACAAAATAAAACTTTGGAAACAACAGGCCGAAGCAACATGTCGAGGCGCAGGAGGTATCTAAGTTTGTGACAGGAAATGTGAGGAAATTTGAACAACAGCATAAATTCACCTATTTCACTTTTGCATGTCATAAAACGAATGACCACTGCTGCACATGCTGCAACTGTTCTGAACAGAATAGATTATACTATTTACAATGAGCAGCCATCTCACAAACGCACCAGGGATAATGCAACAAGCATGCAGATGCAATAAGTGAAAACACATGATCTAACTGGGGATAGCTAGCTAACATAATATCACAAAGCAAGATGCTTGCTAGCCTGTTAACTTTCATTTTGAAATAACTTCATATTTTTGAGTTAGTCAGAAATTACTACATAAATCACTACTGGTTTAGCCAGTATCTCAATAGCCAGTAATAAAAACCAGTAGGTTTTGTGTAGTAATTGTAGTAATGTAGTAAACCGGTTTTGTGTAGATCGTGTGTAGTAATTCAGTACTACTTTTTCTTTTTCATGAGGTACAAGCTCCGCTCTGCCTAGCATTTTTCCATTCCTTTATCACGTTTCTTTTAATTAGGCCTATTTTATTGTAATTATTTAGCCTATATCTAATTTATATTCTACTTTCTAACATTAGGATATGCATTTTCTATTTTGAAGTACTTCAAATGTATTAACGGATGGTATTTTTGTTTTTTCTTAATTGAAACACCATAATATAAATACATTTAATTAAGCTAAAATAACAGAAACAAATCGTAAATAAAGGCCAGTATCAGCTTATTTTCATGAATAAAAGTGAATAAATCATCTCAAACTGCTGCAGCCAAATGGTTTGCGCAGATAAGCAAGCCCCAACAAGCTTCACATATGCATTGAGCGTGGGAAATGATCTCTACAAATACAATATTGTTATTATTATAAAGGCAAAAAAATACACTTACACAAAGCTTAATTACATAAAGGAATATTAGTGGGAATATAGATATAACATAAACAAGAGAAAGGAGAATGGAATATTAAAGAAATAAAGTATCTATCTATCTATCTAAATTTTGATATTTCTTTTTGACTATTGTGCAAATATGATTTTTTTTTATTGGAGAAAGGTGGCCAAACTTTACTGAACTACTTCCCGAAGATATATACAAAAGAATACATAAAGGAGCAAATCCTGAATATCAGACTGCCCATCTGCAACGTGTTTTAACTACTAATTCATATGCACATTGCCTCTGAGTGTGTTCTTTAGAGATTTCAACCCCTCTGTCCCCACGAAAAGTGTGTTTAGGGCTCCATCTACATTCATTCCACCTGGGCCTATTGACCCAGCTGTGGGTACGTACACCAGACTGGTGCATAAAGACATATCCAAGCTAGAGGCCTCTATCCCTATGTCAGGAATAACTTTCCCCATTCTGATAAACCAGCCCTTAAATCTCCAGAATGACACCTCTATAGTCATCCTCCCAGCAGTCAAGGGAGGCGCTGTTACTGAACAAGTCTACACTGTCTGTATGACTGAAGTACTCAGGCAACTGAGTGATCAGAAGTTCTATAAGAAAGTCACTTCAAACCCCACAAAACAGCTTTTGGCTATAATGAACAGACTGTCACTGAGGGTATGTGCAATGATGATATCACCAAAAGAGAAAACAGATTATTGGTGCGTAAAAACAGCTTCAGGCCAGTAATCTGCAGTCCCTAAAATAGATCAGCTTTAATATTGCAGATAGATTGTGGCTTGTAAATGTCTGCATCATTTCCAATCCTCCAAATATATGTGTTGTAAATATATATAAGGTTTGGAATATTACTCATTATTACTCAAAGGTTTTTCTTTATTTACACTATTTTTTACATTGTAGAATACAAGTGAAGACATCAAAACCATGACATAACACATATGGAATCATGTAGTAACCAAAAAAGTGTTCAACAAACCAAAATAGCCACTGCACAGAGTTCAAGTAACAGACACATCTCAACATCAACTGTTCAGAGGAGACTGTGTGAATCAGGCCTTCATGGTGGAATTGCTGCAAAGAAACCACTACTAAAGGACACCAATGAGAAGAAGAGACTTGCTTGGGCCAAGAAACACGATCAATGGACATTAGACTGGTGGAAATTTGTCCTTTGGTCTGGAGTCCAAATTTGAGATTTTTGGTTCCAACCTCAACCAAATTTAGATGGTTTGGGATGAGTCGGACCACAGTGAAGAAAAAGCAGCCAACAAGTGCTCAGCATATGTGGGTACTCCTTCAAGACTGATGGAAAATCATTCCAGGTGAAGCTGGTTGAGAGAATGCCAAGAGTGTGCAAAGCTGTCATCAGGACAAAGGGTGGCTATTTGAAGAATCTCAAATATAAAATATATTTTGATTTGTTTAACACGTTTTTGGTTACTACATGATTCCATATGTGTTATGTCATAGAAGATGTCTTCACTTTTATTCTGCAATGTGAAAAATGGTGCAAATAAAGTGAATGAGTAATATTCCAAACTTTGGACCAGGGGTGAATATCAAATATATGTACAGTATATATTTATATATATTTACCACTAATTGGAGTAAACAACACTTAGGCTTCTACTTCCATCTTATACAAACTATATAGAATTTATCAACGACTAGCGGTCAGTGGGTTCGGAACATCAACAACAAAACGTTATATATATACAATGCTTTCGGAAAGTATTCAGACCCCTTGACCTTTATCCACATATTATTACGTTACAGCCTTATTCTAAAATGGATTAAATCGTTTTTTTCCCCTCATCAATCTACACACAATACAATACCCCATAATGACACAATACCCCATAATGACACAATACCCCACAATGACACAATACCCCATAATGACACAATACCCCACAATGACACAATACCCCATAATGACACAATACCCCATAATGACACAATACCCCATGATACAATACCCCATAATGACCCAATACCCCATAATGACCCAATACCCCATAATGACACAATACCCCATAATGACACAATACCCCACAATGACACAATACCCCACAATGACACAATACCCCATAATGACACAATACCCCATAATGATACAATACCCCATAATGACACATTACCCCATAATGACACAATACCCCATAATGACACAATACCCCATAATGACACATAAGCATTCAGACCCATCACTCAGTACTTTGTTGAAGCACCTTTGGCAGCGATTACAGCCTCAAGTCTTCTTGGGTATGATGCATTTAAAAAATTCAAATAGCTGTTTGTTGACTGTTGCTGGGTGCTATCGTCCACCATCATCACCGGCCTGTACCCTACCTGCCCTAAGCTCTCTCCTGGCCCCTTACACTAAGTCTGAATTTGTCCTGCTAGGTGACCTAAACTGGGACATGCTTAAACCACCTGACCAAGCCTTAAAGCAATGGGACTCCCTAAATCTTTCTCAGAATATTACCAATCCCACAAGGTATGACTCCAAACACCCAAAAAAAGGCTGCTCTCCTGGATGTTATTAGAGAGAATAAAGGATGTTGCTTGTGTCAAAAAGTGATTGATGGTCTATTTTTAGTGTCATGTGTTTATGCCCTTTTATGGTCATCCTGTCTGGATGTTCTCACGCTATCAAGTGAGTGCTTATGTAACATGATAGTGCAGCTGTTCCTTTGAAGTAAATGTAGGGAGTGCTTATGTAACATGATAGTGCAGCTGTTCCTTTGAAGTAAAGCAAATGTTTGCAATAAAAATGTCCTGATGATTGGTGGGTAGTGACCTTGTTGAACAGTTGAATGTGTTAGAACATTTGAAACAGTTGTGAATTTATGTACTGAATGGGGGGAGCCTGAATTTTTGAAAGAATGTGCGGTGCTCCAATTCTGGTGGGTTCTTTTAAACACTCTGTGTTCATATGGATTCTTTGTATAGTTATCTGTCCCTGTGTTCATTAGTGTTTGCAGTTCTAAAAACCCAACCACATTCAATGAACTGCAGGGCATTTTACACACACGCACACACACACGCACACACACACACACACACTCACACACACACACACACACACACACACACACACAGGAAGGGTGATAAAGGCCATAAATGAACCGAAGGGGGAGAGCGACTGAACGCCTTACTAACACTGTGTTGAACGTGTGAACACCTGAATACGTAAACGTGTGAACACCTGAATACGTAAACGTGTGAACACCTGAATACGTAAACGTGTGAACACCTGAATACGTAAACGTGTGAACACCTGAATACGTAAACGTGTGAACACCTGAATACGTAAACGTGTGAACACCTGAATACGTAAACGTGTGTACGCTTGAACGTGTGATTTTTGTAATTGTATTATCTTTTCAGAAATGTTATTCTCCAAAGGGGGGGGGTACTCTTTTTCACGATGAAACAAAGGTGTGGTTGAATTTATTCTTCCACTGTGTCTTCTTGTTGTCTCAGCCTTAGGCCTGCTGCATATATCACTGTGGAAAGGCATATGAACTAACAGGCTATAGAGAAAACAACGCAATTATCTCAACACATAAGTTGTAATATGCCTCTTTTTTTTCTGGCTTCCACACTGATTGTACCCACACACCTCTACTGCTTCTATCACTACTTCATATTTAAATGATAATGCCCAAGAAGCCGGTATTTGGAGGATATATTGACAGGGGCGTTGTTAGGCCCGAGACGAAGTTGAGTGCTGGCAATATAAGTTGAGTGCCAATATATCCTCCAAACACTGGCTTCGAGGGCATTATCACTTTTAAACAACGGGTTACCAACATATTCAAATAATGGTTGACATATTTTCATTAAAACATTATTTCTATGAATTTATTCATACTATTTCATCCTTCCACAATATATAGTGCCGACACAAATCTAGTGTTGCTACCCGAGCCGGCTGGTCGTTCATTCTATCGGTTCGGTTGCCAGAGACGTGAGTCTTTCAGTCTTTCTGTTCTGTATCTTTGGACGCGACCCAGTCGTTCGTTCTTAATGTTCCATTCCATACTGGCTGGCAACGATCTTATCCCTTGTTTGCTAGCTAGCCAACTAAGGCTAATTTAGCCAGAATAACAACAGTAGCTGCATTTGCATTTGTTTAAGCTATTTTCTAGTGACATTTATTTGGATACATCCATAACAATGAGCTAATGAAGCAAGATTTTGCCTGTCATAAAAACTGTGCTCCCTCATCAGGACACTGTTGTTCAGAGGAGCTAGCCAACAACACAGCTAACACAATCACTTCAAACCTAAGCTGGAAAGACTGCAAATTGTTGTTATAACTAGCTGCATTTGACCTTTTTTTAAATTGACATTTCTTTGTATATATCCATGAAAATGATGCCAGCTGATTCATGATTTTGACTGGCTGAGAAACGCTGCCTGCCTGTCTGTCTCGTTCCGACTCGTTCATTGCTATGGGACAGCTGGAGATCGAATTTGAATATTGAAACAATGTTGCAAATGTCCAGAGAGAGACAGCGAGGTTTATATAAATCTCTGCTGCAAAGTTTATTCAAATCTCTGCTGCAAAGTTTATACAAATCTCTGCTGCAAAGTTTATACAAATCTCTACTGCAAAGTTTATTCAAATCTCTGCTGCAAAGTTTATACAAATCTCTGCTGCAAAGTTTATACAAATCTCTGCTGCAAAGTTTATATAAATCTCTGCTACAAAGTTTATACAAATCTCTGCTGCAAAGTTTATACAAATCTCTGCTGCAAAGTTTATACAAATCTCTGCTGTTGAAAACTAAATGTGAGTCTAAAAGAAACGTGAGATAATGTCTAGATTATTTTATAGTGGAGATGTAGTTTATACACTGCCTGGCTGGGCTGATGAGATGGTGGAGATGTAGTTTATACACTGCCTGGCTGGGCTGATGAGATGGTGGAGATGTAGTTTATACACTGCCTGGCTGGGCTGATGAGATGGTGAAGATGTAGTTTATACACTGCCTGGCTGGGCTGATGAGATGGTGGAGATGTAGTTTATACACTGCCTGGCTGGGCTGATGAGATGGTGGAGATGTAGTTTATGCACTGCCTGGCTGGGCTGATGAGATGGTGGAGATGTAGTTTATACACTGCCTGGCTGGGCTGATGAGATGGTGGAGATGTAGTTTATACACTGCCTGGCTGGGCTGATGAGATGGTGGAGATGTAGTTTATACACTGCCTGGCTGGGCTGATGAGATGGTGGAGATGTAGTTTATACACTGCCTGGCTGGGCTGATGAGATGGTGGAGATGTAGTTTATACACTGCCTGGCTGGGCTGATGAGATGGTGGAGATGTAGTTTATGCACTGCCTGGCTGGGCTGATGAGATGGTGGAGATGTAGTTTATACACTGCCTGGCTGGGCTGATGAGATGGTGGAGATGTAGTTTATACACTGCCTGGCTGGGCTGATGAGATGGTGGAGATGTAGTTTATACACTGCCTGGCTGGGCTGATGAGATGGTGGAGATGTAGTTTATACACTGCCTGGCTGGGCTGATGAGATGGTGGAGATGTAGTTTATACACTGCCTGGCTGGGCTGATGAGATGGTGGATTACACAGCATTTTAACGTCATAGATTTAGCCGGTGGTAACTTGTGAAATAGACACTGGCTGGAATGCGGATTTATCCAATCAGCATTCAGGATTAGACGCACTAGCTGTATAAAGCAAAATAATTACTTAGGGAATGTGGAGTGTAGATTCTATTGGGGGAGGGGGAAAGAATGTTGTCTCAACTTACAATGAGCTGGCACCTTTTCCCATCTTCTTCCTCTCCTCAAAGTACGGGACTCTACTTCAACTGGAAGGGATTCTTCCAGCATGTCCAGGGCCTCGTCTGCGCTTGTGAATTCCATCCTTTGCTTTCCTTTCCTAGGAAGCAGGGCTGAGATTTGATTCCTCTTTTCTACACTCTTTTTGATGCCTTATTTATACACTGTATATGAAACGAATGTTCCACCAGAAGGTTTCTGTGCATGCCCATGCCCCACATAGGCCTAACCAATGAGCAAAGCATTAACAATGTTCAAATATACACTGGACCAGAGCCATTTATTTGGTCCGGAGTAACCAATTATGGGGCCCAGCGCAAAAATGTCTTTAACCAACTGTGGTCACAAAATACATGTAATTCAGAATACGGTGGCCCACATGCAGTGGCATGTTGTGCCTAATTGGGAGAAGCTGATTTGTACAGGCCCAGCCTGTGTCATCCAGACGAAATGCAGGAGTGACAATATCAGGACCATTTCTCGGTCTACAGTCTCATCACAATGCAACAACATACATTTATGAATTCACTTTAGGAAACTTTCTGAATGGACATTGAGAGAATTAAGAGAACTCACACCAGTCAAAAGGACCCATCAATCAAAGCCAAATGACTATTAAAAACCTAGGCCTATAGGATAATGCTAAAACAATGTAGTCTATCAGATAAATTGACAGGGAAAGTTTGAAGAGGGATAGAGAGACAGCTATGCGATGCTAGGCACATGATGAAGATAAAACCACATTATCCATTTTAGTGTGGTTATGCTGATTGCTGACACCACATTTGTAGTCTATGGTAGGCCTATCTAAATCTGTCTAGATTAATATATGAATTAGCCTACCCTAATTTCTAATTAACACATTCACAATTCACGCATCTATTTTGAGCAATTGTTTTAGCTAAGAGTATAATGTAGGCTGGAGCGTTGGAAATTAATGGCGGGAAGTTTGATCTATCTATCTATCTATCTATCTATCTATCTATCTATCTATCTATCTATCTATCTATCTATCTATCTATCTGTCTGTCTGTCTGTCTGTCTGTCTGTCTGTCTGTCTGTCTGTCTGTCTGTCTGTCTGTCTGTCTGTCTGTCTGTCTGTCTGTCTGTCTGTCTGTCTGTCTGTCTGTCTGTCTGTCTGTCTGTCTGTCTGTCTGTCTGTCTGTCTGTCTGTCTGTCTGTCTGTCTGTCTGTCTGTCTGTCTGTCTGTCTGTCTGTCTGTCTGTCTGTCTGTCTGTCTGTCTGTCTGTCTGTCTGTCTGTCTGTCTGTCTGAACACATGATTTCATATGTTACATTTCCACATGTTTTGCATATGTGAAATCATGTGTTTTTGGAACATTTCACATGTGATGATAGTTTCCGATGTGGATTTTAAACATAAACGTTCACATGTGGATTCAAATTTTCACATGAGATTTCACAGGTAATGCCCTGCAAACAAAAATGAGTCATTATGATAAGCACCCAGTGCTTTTGACATACTGTATTTTTTTCAACTTACATATTTGACACACGTGACCACATTGTATAGTAATTATTATTTAACATGTCGCTACCTGGCATTTGAACTTACAACCTCTTGTTTCACAGCATTCCAATCTTCCTGCTACTCCACCATATTTGGGGGCGTGGTCTAAAATGTTGTGCCAACCGTCAGTGAAATGGTGTGCCAGTTTAATAGATTTTATCATTATACTGGTTGGGCGTTGGGCATCAGCCAGTCTCACTGTAATTAACATGAATTAACTTAAACACATTTATCATCTCCTGCCTTCCACACATAGTCTACAAGCTGCTGATGCTGACCTTTGGAACATCTACATTTTACAGTCTAATAATTCCATATAATATGACCTACACCTTCACAACAAAATTAAGTCTATTTCAGAAGAACAGAATAGCATACTCTGAGTTGTCCTTGTGTTAGGTCCTGTTCTGGTTAGGTCCTGTTCTGGATATGCCATATGGCTGTGAGCTACACTAGTTAATTTAGCAGACAGGATTTGCTTAGAATTCCGTGCCATTATTTTATAGTACGAAGAATACAATTGAACAAAGCTGAATAAAATAGAAAGGATATTTTCTCCAAATGATTTGAGTGCTGCTATTCTGTGTTGAGGTTAACAAATAAACAGGTTCTCCTATATGATTAATTTAGAGTTATTAATTTAAGTAGTTGTTCTACAAACGTTGGGCTGTACGATTGGATTTTAATACATGTTCAGGCTGCATGATGATTTGAAAAAAGTTGCTTGAAAGGCATGAGCTCTGCTTGTTTTTTTGCGCAGGCTGAACACACTTCATCAGTCACTCATTCACAATTTGACAAGCACTTGATAACGCCTCAAATTTCACAGCGGCGTCCCCTTTGTGTGGCGGTAATGCACCCTAAAAAAATCCATGCCTTTTGTGGAAGGCATTGTTTCTTGCATCAGGTTGGGCATCATTCACAAGTAATAATATATCATTCACAAGTAATAATATATCATTCACAAGTGATAATATATCATTCACAAGTGATAATATATCATTCACAAGTGATAATATATCATTCACAAGTGATAATATATCATTCACAAGTGATAATATATCATTCACAAGTGATAATACATAATTCACAAGTAATAATATATCATTCACAAGTAATATATCATTCACAAGTAATATATCATTCACAAGTGATAATATATCATTCACAAGTGATAATATATCATTCACAAGTGAAAATACATCATTCACAAGTGATAATATATCATTCACAAGTGATAATATATCATTCACAAGTGATAATATATCATTCACAAGTGATAATATATCATTCACAAGTAATAATATATAATTCACAAGTGATAATATATCATTCACAAGTGATAATATATCATTCACAAGTGAAAATACATCATTCACAAGTAATAATATATCATTCACAAGTGATAATATATCATTCACAAGTGATAATATATCATTCACAAGTGATAATATATCATTTACAAGTGATAATATATCATTCACAAGTGATAATATATCATTCACAAGTAATAGGCTAATATTGTCACCCATCAGACTATTCTTGATTTAATCTTGTCTTTACATATACTAAATCATATATATGTGTGAAATTAGTTTTGATTTTAAATGGACCATTATCATGCACCTGTCTCTAAACAGGCAGCGGAAACAAATAATTAATCTATGCACATAGAGAATAGAGGACTTTTTTCCTGTGGTTCATTTCATGCCAGTCAGGTAGACTATACTCCTGTTGTAAAGAGAAGCAATGTGCTTAATATTAGGAACGTTTATAAATAAATATAGTTGGCCTAGTCTATAGAAAGCTGATGGAATCCTCCTCTTTTTAATAGAGGCCATCACTCTGTTTTCTCACGCAATTGCATAGCCTGTAGAAATGTTGCGCAACATGAGCTCATGGGCTTAATTGTTTGATTCGATTTTTCGAAGACATTTGCATTGACGTCAGAGTGATTAGAGGGACAATAGAGTGCTGAGTACCAGGCAGTTAGCAAGTTTGGTAGACTACTAATGACTAACAGCAGCATCAGAGCTTGGAGAAGACTAATTACCGTGACTAAACCGTGACTAAACAGCTGAACTTTACGTAACTACTCTGCAATATCGCGACACCATTGACCAATCAAAGCTCAATAAAGCATCCAGCCCCTACTGGATTGGCTGTTGATACCTAGCACTACCTAGACTGCTTGCTAGCACCCACATGAGGGCGAAGCTAGAGTGGATTTCCAAATGACTGTGTTATGTGGGAATCCCCTCAGTCCTCTTTGTGCCCTACCGTTTTTAATTGAATATGTATATATGAATAAAAGTAGCCTATATTTATCCAACATGTAGGTTATGTCTCTTTTCTGTCTTTGATTAGATTCACTTAGCTAACAGTGGGCCACAATCCAGTTGGAACTTCATCTATAATTATTTAATCAAACCCAATTAAAACGTCCCTGGGATTCAATAAAATTCAATAAAATACACGTTTTCCAAGAGCTTTCTATTTTTCCCAGGTCTCAGCTCTCCTTCCTTAGCCTATAGTATAAGTAATTGATCCCATCTCATGGGAAGTGATCTGGCGCCCAGTGGCTGTTTATTTTACATGGGGGCCGGAGTGGAATAAAAACTCCATGTCGTTGGCTATGTTACTCTGGACCCTATAACCTTGTCTTTAGAGGGATAACTGATTTGAATGTGCCCACTGTAAGACACCAGCGTTTGTCTCCAGCCGCAAATCTTTTAAGTGAGTTTGTGCACTCCCACGGGACCGGGGCGCAGCTGGTTAAATGCAAGTGTTGCTTAACCACATGGGGGCGGAAACACTGAGGGAATCAATATAGCCTCTGTCTGGCTCTAGGTCAGGTCAGACAAGTCTGGTCTCAGACATCGGAGGCAGCTAAGACAACTGTCTGGCTGGTGGTGGTAGCCTAATAATAATAGTAATAATAATAAAAATAATACAAAAATCAACATCACAATAATAATAATAATAATAATTATAGTATTAATAATAATACCAATAATAATAATACATTGGAAATTGACTAAATTAAGCGGTTAGCCTTCTGAAGAATTGCTACCAGAATACCAGCTGAATAACATCCTATCTGAGACATCAATGACAGAGTTCACCAGAGTTTGCAGCAGCTCACCTGTGCGTCTTTGACATTGTTGTTTGTTGGCTACCACATGTTAGACTAACTGCCCCCCTGTTACAGCTGAATAACATTTAAGGCTGAAAGTTCAATTATGTCAAATGATCTTCAATTACACATATTGTTAATAATATAACTGATAAACCAAGAGCATGCCACCATTCCCTAAATAAATAATCAACCTACTCTAATTCTACTCGACACATTTTGACTACTCCATTTGACTACCAACAAGTGTTTCATTCAGAATAGTTGCAACACTCAAGTTGAATAATATCAGGCAACTCCATTCATGTGCCCCATCAAAACTTTAAGACAAAAATATAACATCATGACCGCAGATTATTATAGTTTGACAACTCAATCTCAAAACCCATTTGCCTTTAATTGTATTACGATTAATCAACACTTTTCTCATGCGTCCAAAGTTTGGAAACATAGTTGCTCTTATTTGAAGGGGAATTAATTTTGAACTAGTCCAAAATAAATGTGTCCTTGTGTAGACGTTGCGGGTTCCTTTTTCACACCTCTACTTTGATCTGTAAAAACATATAGTGGTTCCACAATGTATAATTTTACAGAATGTTTAGGGAACTTGTACTGGCCTATTGTTTTAAAACGTTTTGTTATTTCACAATTCACAAAGATTAGGCCCAATCTAAATATTTTATTAAAGTGACATGTAAGTCCATAACAGTTGGCAACCGTGATTAGTGTTACTCAACAGCCTACTTACATCTAGCTGGTAAAAACACACAGGTGTGGATCTGTGCGTTGAAACCTCATGTGGCCTATACTGTACATCTCATTAATGACGTTTAAATCACACTATAGGGAGGTTGAGAAGACAGGTGAGTCAGGCTACCTGCTGGTTTTGGCAAGTCTGGGTACCAGACGTTTCAGCTAACATTCCACTCCTTGCCACTTCTGTCATTTGCAAGGAGTGGAATGAAATAGCTGAACAGTGACGGCAGCAGGCTACTGGATAGCCCTAATTCTTTTGGCTTTAGTTGTGTGTGTGTTATAATGACTGCAAAAATAGCACTTTCTGACTGCTTTTGAACCTTGAAGCGTTGAACCACACATTTCCCCAAATTGATAAATCCCTATATGGTTTCCACAGAAATAAGAGTGCAAATTCCTTATTTCGAAAACAATTTAAAACTGTGTGCAAACTGGTGTTTTTTTTTAGTTTTTGTAGATGTATAAACCACAGCTCAATGTGACTTCCATTAATTTTGCTGCGTAGTAAAATACGGGTGGCCGACAAGGCTCATTATTTTACAGTTTAGTGAAAGTATTACGGAACACGTCAAACATTTAAACAACCCTGAAATGAAAGACGGCTCTAGGAGAACACAGAACCATTTACCACAAATCTCATGAGAATGTCCATATCAAGGTACCACCTGGGCTTAATGGTTATTATCAAGGGGTCTGAATACTTTCCAAAGGCACTGCAGATTGTATCGTGTATGTGATACGTGGTTGGGATATAACTGTGATATGTGATATCTTAAGATAAATGCACTAGCTGTGGGTCGCTCTGGATGGGAGTGTCTGCTGAATGGCTAAATTGTAATGTTAATGTATATATATTTTTTGCATATTCTGTATTTGATTTGTTGTGTAGTTTCCTGTTTGGACCCCAGGAAGAGGAGCTTCTAATAACCCCAGGAAGAGGAGACTAATAATAACCCCAGGAAGAGGAGACTAATAATAACCCCAGGAAGAGGAGACTAATAATAACCCCAGGAAGAGGAGACTAATAATAACCCCAGGAAGAGGAGACTAATAATAACCCCAGGAAGAGGAGACTAATAATAACCCCACTAACAACAATAAACTAATAATAATAATAATTTAAATTGATTATTAGATACAAATTTCAGATGGAATAAATTATTTATAATATGGTCTTATTTTCTCAAAATCTGTTTGTTATAAGTGTATTGCAAAAAGTGTTTAAAAAGTAAAGCCTTTTTTATTTTTATTTTTTACCCCTTTTCTCCCCAGTTAGTAGTTCCAGTCTGGTCCCATCACTACAACTCCTCTACTGACTGGTAGTTCCAGTCTGGTCCCATCACTACAACTCCACTACTGACTGGTAGTTACAGTCTGGTCCCATCACTACAACTCCACTACTGACTGGTAGTTCCAGTCTGGTCCCATCACTACAACTCCACTACTGACTGGTAGTTCCAGTCTGGTCCCATCACTACAACTCCACTACTGACTGGTAGTTCCAGTCTGGTCCCATCACTACAACTCCACTACTGACTGGTAGTTCCAGTCTGGTCCCATCACTACAACTCCACTACTGACTGGTAGTTCCAGTCTGGTCCCATCACTACAACTCCCCTACTGACTGGTAGTTCCAGTCTGGTCCCATCACTACAACTCCACTACTGACTGGTAGTTCCAGTCTGGTCCCATCACTACAACTCCACTACTGACTGGTAGTTCCAGTCTGGTCCCATCACTACAACTCCCCTACTGACTGGTAGTTCCAGTCTGGTCCCATCACTACAACTCCCCTACTGACTGGTAGTTCCAGTCTGGTCCCATCACTACAACTCCCCTACTGACTGGTAGTTCCAGTCTGGTCCCATCACTACAACTCCCCTACTGACTGGTAGTTCCAGCCTGGTCCCATCACTACAACTCCACTACTGACTGGTAGTTCCAGCCTGGTCCCATCACTACAACTCCACTACTGACTGGTAGTTCCAGCCTGGTCCCATCGCTGCAACTCTCGTATAGACTGGTAGTTACAGTCTGTGTTTTCAATGTATTTGTTTTTCGATTGAATTTGTGTTTTCAATGTATTTATGTTTTCAATGTATTTGTGTTTTAATGTATTTGTGTTTTCAATGTATTTGTGTTTTCAATGTATTTGTGTTTTCAATGTATTTGTGTTTTAATGTATTTGTGTTTTCAATGTATTTGTGTTTTAATGTATTTGTGTTTTCAATGTATTTGTGTTTTCAATGTATTTGTGTTTTCAATGTATTTGTGTTTTAATGTATTTGTGTTTTCAATGTATTTGTGTTTTAATGTATTTGTGTTTTCAATGTATTTGTGTTTTCAATGTATTTGTGTTTTAATGTATTTGTGTTTTCAATGTATTTGTGTTTTAATGTATTTGTGTTTTCAATGTATTTGTGTTTTCAATGTATTTGTGTTTTCAATGTATTTGTGTTTTAATGTATTTGTGTTTTCAATGTATTTGTGTTTTCAATGTATTTGTGTTTTCAATGTATTTGTGTTTTAATGTATTTGTGTTTTCAATGTATTTGTGTTTTAATGTATTTGTGTTTTCAATGTATTTGTGTTTTCAATGTATTTGTGTTTTCAATGTATTTGTGTTTTCATGCACACACACATTTCATTAAAATCACATTGCAGAGGGCGCACAGTTGCCTTCATGCCATTGTTAGTAATTACATGTGTTTGATTTGTCACAGGCTAAGGCAGATCTGACATTTGACCGTTATATTTCAGTCTTTGGGTCCCTCAGGACTATTTTTAGCTGCTGAAAGTGGTTCTTTTGGAAATAAGTTCCTGACACTATATCAAAGATAACCACCACAGTCACAGTGGTGGGCTAGGACCAGCTCTCTGCCAGCTCTCTCTCTCTCTCTCTCTGTGTGTGTGTTTGGGTGTCTGTATGTAACATGCTACGTAACTCAGCCTAACTAAAGGACATAGGGATGGGGGGGACAAATGGGTTCCATGTTTGCAGGAAAACTTTGTTGTTTATGAAGAACACGTGAAAACAATCAAATCCAAATTATCTTCCTGTTGTTCCGGCTTTTGTCTTTCGCAGCTTTCAGTCTGTTTGCCAGGAGTGTCACCACCCAGCGAGCAAGTCTGGGTCTGTATATGGCTGGAAAGAGTAATGTACACACACACACACACACACACACACACACACACACACACACACACACACACACACACACACACATACGCACACACATACCGGTAGACATGCACACAGACCTAGGCACAAACAAAACTTGAACACAACTTGACACATACACACACTCAAACACATAGATTACAGACACACACACGCACTTTCCAAACTGTTGTACGAGGAGCATCTTACAATAAAGCTCAAGGGGTTCTGACAAATAGTCAGTCCGCAGGAAATGATTTGCAGGCCTGCTCAGCATAACAAGCCATTTACATAGGCTTTCTCATATGGTGCTGGGCTATAGACAATAGACACACACACACACACACACACACACACACACACACACACACAAAATCTGTCTCTAACACATGTACACACTACTCTCAGACCAAAACTGTGCACACACACTCGTACACACACTTATTTACCTAATCATCACATAAGGAATTTCACATCACTTGTGGGTGAGCTGGGGTATGACAGGACAGTGGGACTGTTGAGATGAATGTACCCTACGCTGGTTATCCAGGGGTGGTGCTGTATAGTGTGGCAAACCCATCAGCAATAGTCAGCTTATTTTCTCTCTCATTGACTCAGGCAGTGAGCCCTGAGAAAACCATTGACTGGGAGGCAGGAGGTATCAGTTCTCTCTGGAGCCTCTTAGAGTGCTCCTCATCACATCTTTTACTGCCTGAAGATGAGGATTGGGCCAAAATCAGACTCAGGGTGCGTTCCAAATGGCAGCCTATTGCCTTTTTATTGAACTGCGTTTGCTATAGGGCTCTAATTAAAAGTAGTGTGCTATATAAAGAATAGGGTCTCATTTGTTATTCAGACTTGGTCCCTAGAAACAGGTGTTTTGCTCATCTACTCCACAGAGTAGAGGCTGAGGTGGACTGATATGTTATTGAGTATGGTTATATACTGTATGTGTCACATACTGTATAAGTTGGTCTAAGGGTCAATATAATTTGTTCACATGTAATGTATAGCTAACATGTAATGTACAGTATGTTTGTTGTACAGATGTAGGATCTCAATTTGAAAATAATCCTGCATCAACTGAAAATGTGAATTATTATGGGTATTATAATTGATGGACATTTTTACAAGGGTTGATATATTTTTCGTAAATGAAAATCATGTCTGAAATGTAAAAGTGGAAATTACAAACTTCTAGTTAAAAATGTCCTGCATTGCAGGAAACGTCTCCTGCAATAGGGTGATCAAATTAGGATCCTACACCTGGACGTGCATCCACAGTTTTCTTAGTTATTACGAGTTCATTGATGAGTTTCAACTTTTATTTGTGTGTGAAGCACATTTATATTATGTTGTTGTATGTTTTGAAGAGTCATTCGTCATTATGCTTTTATTTCACTCAGTGTATTACCCGTTTCTATGGTTACATCAGTTATAGATGCACTGAAGACAGAATGAAGTACATACATTTGATAAAATGTCTGTTCGTATGTTTTACCTTTTGCTTTATATGACAGAATGTCCCAAAAGATCAGGTATCAAAAGTTCATAAAAATAGGCTGAACTCGCTTGATTGATTATTTCAACAGATGCTATATATCTGTGTGGCTGTAAGGTATGTGAACTTCAGGGAACTGTTTTGGGGGACTAGCAAGGTTCTCAATGACTCTGTCAGCTATCTGGCAAGACTGTCAGCTATCTGGCAAGACTGTCAGCTATCTGGCAAGACTGTCAGCTATCTGGCAAGACTGTCATATATCTGGCAAGACTGTCAGCTATCTGGCAAGACTGTCAGCTATCTGGCAAGACTGTCAGCTATCTGGCAAGACTGTCAGCTATCTGGCAAGACTGTCAGCTATCTGGCAAGACTGTCAGCTATCTGGCAAGACTGTCAGCTATCTGGCAAGACTGTGGTCTGACTGAGAATTTAGATGATTAAATTCATACACACACACACACACACACACACACACACACACACACACACACACACACACACACACACACACACACACACACACACACACACACACACACACACACACACACACACACACACACACCGATACCCCCTGTATATAGCCTCCTTCTGTATATAGCCTCCTTCTGTATATAGCCTCCTTCTGTATATAGCCTCCTTCTGTATATAGCCTCCTTCTGTATATAGCCTCATTCTATATATAGCCTCCTTCTGTATATAGCCTCATTCTGTATATAGCCTTGTCCTGTATATAGCCTCATTCAATATATAGCCTCGTTCTCTATATAGCCTAATTCTATATATAGCGTCCACGGTAAGGTCTACACCTGTTGTGTGACAAATACAATTTGATTCGATTTGATACACACACACACACACACACACACTCCTCTGTGTATCAGCATGCAATAAGCTGTGTATTAAGAGTTCTAACTGAGTGTGTGTCAGTAAACCACTTGAAAGGTGAGGACAGGACTACAGTCTGCTCTCACTTCTTTTCCACCAGCATCAGGATCCTAAATATAAAAAGATGTTTTGAATGGTGTAAGACTGGTCTCTAACTCCCGACCATCAAATGCTGAGACTTTTATTTACTGCAATTCTTTTAAGTCAATTTCCAAATGAATTCCACGGTTGATCAACGTTAAAGTGAGATTTTAAGCCAGACTGAATCATTGAACATACACTCTTAGAACTAGTCATTCTCTACTGCCACCTGCACTATAATCACTGATTGGATAATAGGGCTGTAAGTTGAGGTGACAAGCTGACACCTGTGTGCCCTCTTAAACCTTAGAAGGTCACTCTTAGAACTATAGTCATGAACACTTCTCAGTCAAACCAATAGGAATAAAGAAAATGATATACATCAATATCTCTAGATCCATGTACTGGATATACAGAGCCTTTCGGAAAGTATTCAGACCCCTTGACTCATTTTATTACATTACAGCCTTATTCTAAAATCGATGAAATTGTTTTTTTCCCTCATCAATCTACACACAATACCCCATAATGACAAAGCAAAAACAGGTTTTTAGACATTTTTGCTAATTTATTAAATATTAAAAACTGAAATATCACATTTACATAAGTATTCAGACCCTTTACTCAGTACTTTGTTGAAGCACCTTTGGGAGCGATTACCGCCTCAAGTCTTCTTGGGTATGATACTACAAGCTTGGCACACCTGTATTTGGGGAGTTTCTCCCATTCTTCTCTGCAGATCCTCTCAAGCTGTCAGGTTGGATGGGGAGCGTCACTGCACAGTTATTTTCAGGTCTCTCCAGAGATGTTAGATCGGGTTCAAGTCCGGACTCTGGCTGGGCCACTCAAGGACATTCAGAGACTTGTCCCAAAGCCACAATTCCTTCGTCCTCCTGGCATGGTTTTTGCTCTGACATGCACTGTCAACTGGGGGACCTTATATAGACAGGTGTGTGCCTTTCCAAATCATGTCCATTCAATTGAATCTGTTTTTTATTTTGAATAAATTAGCAAACATTTCTTAAAACCTGTTTTTGTGTGTCAATAAGGGGTATTGTGTGTAGACTGCTGATTTTTTAAAATCAATTCTAGAATAAGGCTGTAATGTAACAAAAAGTGGAAAAAGTCAAGGGGTCTGAATACTTTCCGAAGGCACTGTAACTCTGTAAATCACCATTGCGATACAGTGAGAATTAGGTTTCACAGTAGTTTAAAAGCTTTGAGAGTCCAGCTTATCTAGCCTATAACATTGTCCAACAGCATCAGTCACATGACTAACTCCACATTATGTTTCCATTCCTCCCTGTGGGCAAATACAACAGTCAGTACTACATTTCAAACTAACAGAAATTGGGATTGAGGAGAAAAGTAAACACGGGAGATTTTGGGAGTAGGGTTATTTTGTAAAAGTAATCCTGTGTTTGTATTAATATTTTCCCTCCGGGAAAACTTCTGTCACTGTCTATTGACTAGGGCACGCTGCCAACTATATGTCAATTTACCGTTACAGAGGTATTTATGACTTTATTGAATAGAGCAGAATATCTGTGGTGGGTCGACATGTGGGGGGTGGAGGGTGGGCGGTGAGAGGGCCGCAGGGAGAAGGGCTGGAAAATCTGGAGTTATTTTTGTTTAAAATGTGTATCCGTTCACATATGGTCCTTGTTTTGGCCTATATACTGGGACTCTCAGTGTTGACCCCTGACCTGCCTCCCCAGAGTGACATGATTTTAGCTGCCTCATTCTGAGTTCAGTTTGACCCCGCGACCACCAGGAGGTGAAGGGAGCAGCAAATTAACCCAATGTGTCAAACCTGGCATGACACCATGTTCAGCGGCGTTCTGTCGTTAAATATTTTGCTATTTTCCAATTGCACAGTGTTTGATGTCGAGCTGGTCTTCAGTCTACCGTTTTTGTGGATGGTTTCAAATCCCCACTCTCCTGCTAGTTTATGAACCATGTCCTACCTCAGCGCTCTCCTACCTCCCTCCCACCTCCCTCCTCCCTCCCTCGCACCTCCCTCCTACCTCCCTCCTACCTCCCTCCTACCTCCCACCTCCCTCCCTCCTACCTCCCTCCTACCTCCCTCGCACCTCCCTCCCACCTCCCTCCTACCTCCCTCCTACCTCCCTCGCACCTCCCTCCCACCTCCCTCCTACCTCCCTCCTACCTCCCTCCTACCTCCCTCCCACCTCCCTCCTACCTCCCTCCCACCTCCCACCTCCCTCCCTCCTACCTCCCTCCCACCTCCCTCGCACCTCCCTCCCACCTCCCTCCTACCTCCCTCCCACCTCCCTCCTCCCTCCCTCCCACCTCCCACCTCCCTCCCTCCTACCTCCCTCCTACCTCCCTCCCACCTCCCACCTCCCTCCCTCCTACCTCCCTCCTACCTCCCTCGCACCTCCCTCGCACCTCCCTCCCACCTCCCTCCTACCTCCCTCCCACCTCCCTCCTCCCTCCCTCGCACCTCCC